>JASDQU010237001.1:0-12611 GCA_032191745.1 Picea mariana
TGGAACCGACTTCTCCACTTGGATCTTTCTTGACTTCTTTGGATTCGTCATCTATAATAAAAGGTTATCCAGGAGGTGAATATCTCCCGCATCTACCAGAAACATCAACAGCATGCACAACGGAAATATTAAAACAAGCACACACAATGACACAGTAGGTACCCTGGAAACCCCAATGTGGGAAAAACCAACTAAAAGGGGAGATTTATTGGGCTTTCAGAGAGAAGTTACAGAAGTATAATTTTGTAAAAGAAATTCCTTACAATACAGAGAAGAATTTCCTCAAATCTGGACCAGCAAACAGAATGTTGTTCAACCTTGTTTCTTGTAGCTAGTATGGTCTCCTTCTGTTGTCTCGTATGGACTGATATGGCCACCTATATTGTTGTACAAATCAAGTGAGTACAACCCTAAATTTTTTCTCTAGAAAACCTTTGATACAGCCTCTGTTCTCAGCCCAATAAACTCAGGACTTTGTTGTCATGTTGATGTTGATAATGGTGATGAATATGTCCTCTTTTTGCTGCACAATATAACCTCTGAATGGCCTCCTATGGTTTCCCTAGCTCAACTCCATAACACACTCTCTTAGACAAACCCTTCCTTCTCTTCTCTCTTCCCAACTCCCTCTCCTCTCTTACTCATTCAAAATGACTGAATGAGCAGCCCAACACCCTCAACCTCGCTATATCACATCCCCCCTCCTTGTTTCCTTCGGATCAGCGCTCAGCAAAATATCTAAGGGCCCATATTGAGACGGTCCCTCTCTCTAGACCCCACACAACACTTAGGGGTTCACTTCTCAAGGCAAGGCCCCATAATCCACTTACACCAGACTTTAGGCTAAAGTTTCTTGAGTAGAACTTAGGCTAATTTTCTAAGGCTTATATGGGTCAAATTAAGGTCCCACACATGCCTTTGGGAATTAGACATGTGAGAACACCTTCTACTGCTACAGAAAAAATTAACACTCCCTCTTAGCAAGGAAGGTATTGTGTACAACCCCCAACTTGTCCCTAAAATAGACAAACTTTCCTCTCACCAAAGACTTTGTGAGTATGTCTGCAATTTGCTCACCGGTTGGCACATATTGTAGCTTTACAGAACCTTTATGCACGCAATCTTGAATGAAGTGGTACCTTATCTCAATGTGTTTAGACCTATCATGAAACGTCAGATTTTTAGAGACCTTGATGCAACTGTGTTTGTCACAGTGAATCACAATTGTGTTCAACACTTGATCAAACAATCCCGGGAGTAGCTTCTGAATCCAAATGGCCTCACATGATGCCAAGTTGGTTGTCATGTATTCAGCCTCTGTATAGCTCAAAGAAACTGATTTTTGCTTCCCGTTGAACCAAGAAATAGCCCCTAAACCCAGGTTGAAACAACAATTGGATGTGCTCTTCCTGTCCACATTGTTGCCTGCCCAATCTGCATCTAAATAACCCACGAGATTCACTCCATCCCCCTAGATATAACTCAATCCAAACTCGATTGTCCCATATACCTCAACACATGTTTTTCTACCACCCAATGTACACACTTGGGCTCTACGATGAATTGACTGAGTGTATTGACAACAAAACACAAATATGGTCTAGTGTTAACCAAATACATAAGAGATCCAATGAGCCTCCTACAGAGAGTGGCATTTACTCCCTCTGAATTTGAAGCATCTATATTCTCCCAGTTAGTAACCATGGGTGTTTCCATAGGCCTGCAGTCCTACATGCCAAATCGCTTCAGGATATCCACAACATATTTCCCTTGTCCAAGGAAAATATGCTTATCCTTCTACGACACCTCCAAACCAAGAAAATAATGCATTAGACCCAAGTCCTTCATCTCAAAATCAACAGCAAAAACTCTCTTGCAATCTGCCATGAGCTTCTCTGATCCTGTCAGAAACAAGTCATCCACATATAATACAAGAATGAGTGGCTCCCCCTTAACCAAGATGTAGTACAGGTTGAACTCAACCTCACTCTTGGTGAAGCCCATCCCAAGCAAATAATTGTCGGTGATGGTGTACCAGGCACATGGTGCCTGCTTGAGCCCATATAACACTCTCCTCAACCTGCAAACATGAGATGCCATGTTATGCACCTCAAACCCCTATGGCTTCTCTATGTATATCTCCTCCTCTATCACTMCATTAAGAAACATTGTCTTGACATCCATCTGGTGGATCTGCCATCCCAACTTAGATGTAATTGATATCATGGCCCTGATAGAAGAATATCTCACCATAGGTGCAAATGTCTCACTGAATTCAATGCCTTCCTTCTGTGAGAAGCCCTTAGCCACAAACCAGGATTTGAACCTTTCCACACTCCCATCATCTCATCAATTGCATGTTTGATCTTATAGATCCATCTAGAGACAACCATTCATTTCCCCTCTRGTCGGGCCACAACCTCCCACACATCGTTCTTCATGATGGAAGAGTATTCCTCCATCATGGAATCTCTCCACACCTGTCTCCTATATGCATCCTAAAAACTAGAAGGCTCGGMCTCTATCCACTRGCTCATAAGAGCCAGGTAACYGAAAAACCTTTGTGGCACCCTGCTTAACCTCATTGATGTCTCGGGAGGCTCTACCTTCTCATGAGCCTCTCTCAATGAGTGTTTATCCCACTTTGACCTCCTCCTACCAGAGGACTCGACCAGAGTAAAATGAGCATCATGCTCCTCCTCATGATGCACACCCTTCTTACTTTGTTGTTATTGTTTCCCAACTTGTACAAAATTTTTGGGACATGTAGTCTATAATGGTTGTCTTACCTCCTCCTTAGGAGCATTGTGATCCTAACTCTGCTCATGACATTGCTCATCAAATGGCATATGTCCACGGGACTTATTGTAAGACATGTCCTCCTCAAATCTCGCGTCCCTCCTAACCATTGTTCACCTTAGCGTGTAAATGTAGACCATGTAGGCATTGGAGGTTTGGTTGTATCCAACAAGGATGCCCTTCTCTGCAGTGGGCTCGAGCTTGGTCCTCCTCTCTATCGGACCATGGCAGTAGACCAAGCACCCAAAGATGCATATGTGACTAATCTATGGTCTCTTCCCTATGAAGGCCTCCTAAGGGGTCATCCTCCTCAATACCTTATGCGGACTCTTTTTCTGTAGATAGACTACAATGTTGTATGCCTCATTCCATAGAAACATGGGCAAGTCCTGATCATGTAACATTGCCTTTGCTACCCCAACTATCGATATGTTCGTCCTCTTTGAGAATCCATTTTGTTTCAGGTTATATGGCACAGCCAACTCCCTCTTAATCCCAGAATCTACAAAAAACTCCTTGAAGGAACTCGAGGTATACTCACCTCCATTGTCTGATCTGAGCACCTTGATCTTCCTTCCTGTTTGGTTCTCCACAAGATCTTTGAACTCTTGGAACCGACTGAAGACCTCATCCTTGGTCTTCATAAAGTAGATCTAGGTATTCCTGGAATGATCGTCAATAAAGGAGACATAGTAGTTCAACCCTCCAATAAACATTGTTGACATGGGCCCACAGACATCTGAATGGATCAAGTCCAAAATCCCTTTGGACTTGTTGTCACTACTAGGAAAGGTTGTCTTGGCATACTTTCCCAAAGAACACCCCTTGCACACACTATGTTGATCATAACTGAACTCTAGAAGCCAAGTCAAAACCTCCCTAAGCACCTTAAGTTCGCCATAATGTCGATGATCCATCTTCCTATGCCAAATCTCCCCCAAATCTTTGCCACTATTGTTGCTACTAACCAACGCACATGTTGGTTCAAACTGCAGCTTGTACATTTTGTCCTTTCTCACTCCCAACGCTTTCCCCATGCAAGCATTGGATCACCTTGGATGTATGAGTACTCTTCCACCTCTGAAAGTGGCCTCATATCCCTTATATTCTAAAGCTGAAACAGAAATCAGATTTTTTGTTAAACCAGGAACAAACAAAACAACATTAATTGAAATAGGCTTACCAGACTCCCTCTGAAACCTCACAATTCCTTTCCTTATCTCCAAGTACAATGTTGAAGTTGGCATTGTACTCCTTCAAGTTGTTGAATTACTCATGCACCCCTATCATGTGGCATGAAGCACCATTGTCAAGGTACCATGTACCAGTGACCATGGAGGTGGATAGACATGCTAATAGTGAAAATTCATCTTCAAATCTAGCTGCAAATGCATCCAGATCAGTTGTACAGCCATCTGCTTCTTGGGTTTTCCCATCTTCCTGTTGGGATATTGGGTGGAAAAATTCCCAAGTTGATGCCAAGCAAAGCACTTGACTTTGTTGGTGTCAAGCTTCTTCTTGTTTCCATGTCTTGAAGAATTTCCTTCAATTTAATTCTTCTTTCTCTTCCCCTTTCCCTTTTTTGCCAAGGCAAGGTTGTCTTCATCTCCATATTTATTTTTATACTCTCCACATTGAGGMCCCTCCCAAATATCTTCTTGTGTGAAATCGTCCCAAAGCCTCTCCCAAGTAGGCATCTTCTCTCTTCCCACCACACACTTGACAAATRCATCCCATTGCTTTCCAAAACCATTCAAGGCAATACATACCAGCTCTTCTTCAGGAATGATATCCCCTATTGTTGATATCTCATCTCTGACTTGTGTGAGCTTAGTGAGGTAGGAAGTCACACCTTCAACCCTTKCCATCTTGGTAGCATGTAATTTGTCCCTGAGAGCCATCTTATGATTCTGGTTGACACTCTTATAAAACTTAAGCAGAGAATCCCACATTTCCTTGGTTGTTTTCTTCTCAGCCAGATATGGAAAAGGATGGTCTTTGACACCATCCAACGAAATCATTTGTGCCCTAGCTTATTTCACCTCATGGAGGTCCAAGGAAATAGGATTTTGGACTGGTACAGGAACTACAATTTTGACATAATACCACAGGTTTTTCTCCTTGAACACGGTTGCAATTATGAGCTTCCACTGAAGATAATTTGACAAGCCTATCCTCATACCTCACATTGGTAGCAATGAAATCTATGATTCTAGGCTGTTGGAACCTTTCGAAAAGTATGCATAAAAAATTGTTGAGACTTGAACCTATGACTTGTGTGCTAATCAGATGTACAACTTTGATACTGTGTAAAACTTTTAATACCCAGCCAAAAATATGATGAGCCAACCAATAGATAACAACCCAGAAATTAAATTTAGTTTAAAATTTTAAATCAGATCTATGTTAAAGTTATACTAGTTGAGTATACATGCATACACAATGGAAATATTAAAACAAGCACACACAATGACACAGTAGGTACCCTAGAAACCCTAGTGTGCGGAAAACCAACTATGAGGGGAGCTTTATTGGGTTTTCAGAGAGAAGTTACAGTAGTATAATTTTGTAATGAAATTTACAGTACAGAGAAGAATTTCCTCAAATCTAGACCAGCAAACAGAATGTTGATCAACTCAGTATCTTGCAGCCAGTACGACCTCCTTTTTTTGTCCTATACAGCTTGGTATGGACACTTTTATTGTTGTACAAATCAGGTGAGTACAACCCTAACCTATTGCTCTGCAAAAAATCTAATACAACCTATGTTCTCATCCCAATAAACTCRTGACTTGTTTTCATGTTGTTGTTGATAATGGTGATGAAGTTATCCTCTTTGTGCTACATAATATGGCCTTTGAAAGCCCTCATGTGGCTTCCCTAGCTCACCTCTAGAACACACCCTCTTCAACATCTCCTTCCTTCTCTTCTCTCTGCCCAKCTCCCTCTCCTCTCTTACTCATTCACAATGACTGAATGAGCAGCCCAACACCCTCAGCCCCCCTATAACCCATCCCCCTTCCTTACTTCCTTGGGGTCAACACCAAAAAAAATATCTAAGGGCCCAGATTGAGCACCCCCTCTCTCTATACCTCGCACAACACTTAGGGGTTCACTGATCAAGACAGGGCACCACTCAACACTAAGGTTGAGCGCCCCCCCTTGATAGGGCCCCACAATCCACTTACAAGAGACTTTAGGCTGAAGTTTCCTAAGTAGAACTTAAGCTAATTTTCTAAGGCTAATATGGGTCAAATTAAAGTCCCACACATGCCTTTGGGCATTAGGCATGTGGTAATACCTTTTGATTCTACAAAAAAAATCAACACATTCTGGTTCAAGAAGTTATATATGCGAGTCAAACCAATAAAGAAAGGGGAATGTTGATAAAACTAGACATGGAAAATGCCTTTGACCGAGTCAAGCATGCATTTCTATTCTTAGTGATGAGAAAAATTGGATTCTCGAAGGACTTTGTAGACTGAATACAAGCATGTATTGGCTCTCCATGGATATCCCCTTTGATTAATGGAAGACCATCATAATTTTTTCAAGCCAGTAGAGGGTTAAGACATGGTTTCCCCCTCTCTCCTTCCCTCTACATTATTGTGGCAGAATCCTTAAGCGGAAAGTTGGAAGAAAATCATCGAATGGGACGCCTCCCTGGTCTCATGATTGCAAGAGGGATAAAGGAAATAAATCATTCACAATTCACAGATGATACCCTCCTCTTGGGAGATGCGTCTACCGTTATAGCTAGAAGATTTAAGAAAAATCTTAATAAATTTCTCTTGACCTCAGGAGGAAAAATAAACACTATTAAAAATCATATATATGGTTGCAATATCTCATAAAATATCACATCAGGAATCTCAAGGGTCCTTGGATTTAGGGTGAAATACCATTGTTCCTCATTCAAATATCTAAGTATGCATATCTCCCTAAAGATCCCCACCTCCCAAATTTGGAATGAAGTCTTAGAGAAAATGGCAAAGCGAATTCAAAACTAGGGAGCACATGTAACATCCTCGGCCACCCCAGGGTGGGCCTCATCACACAACCTCAACTCCTGTAGCYCCTGTTAGCGTCACCATTTTYCTTTWCCATTTAGAGTCAGTTTTGAGTCATGTCGTAACCCATGCGTCCGAACATGCAAAGTCAGATTCGTAGCACCGTGAGTTTGAAGTCTACAAATGGATGGTTGGCTCTTTAAAGTGGGAAGGGGTGTCAGAGTCTAAAATTGTATACGTGGTACGAATGTGTCTTTTCTAGAAAGTCAAATCCCATTAAGAAACCCATCCCCACTTGCCCAAGTCGGATCAAATGGTAAATAGGAGTCATGTTGACAAGTGCAGCAGTTATTATCATCTCATCATGAAGGCCGAGGGAATGAAAAATTGCGGCATTCATATTATGCATGCCCAGCAAACCTTGTCACTTGCATCCTGCTTGCGGGAACTTGCTATGGATAGCCTGCAATTTGAATTGAAACATCTCGTCACCATATATTCGTTGCATTTCAATATGATGTTTTTCCCCTGGTCGATTCGTTATAAATCTCAGATGCTCAGCATTCTCCGYAGTCCTAGAACCAGCACAGAGCTCTATGCACGTTTTTCMTTMCCAATCCAACTTGTTCGAGAACTTCCCTCCTGTGCAGTTGTGAAATTCATTGCGYGCAAGATACTCCTTGGTCGCGCCATGGCGACCTCTCAGGGCACAGGGAAGGGTGCACGAAGCAAGAGAACTAAAATATTCGAGCCCCAAAGAGACTGGTTTTCATTCTCACCCACGGCCACCATTCCCAAAGGCATGGAAGGAACCATTTTTTCACCTACAAGCGAGATCAGAAAAAGTCATGGAACAACCAAGGTGGAAACATTCATACAGGAAGGGGAGAGGGTAAGAGTCTTTTCCTATTAGCAACAGCTACCCAGGAGGAGGGGCAGGCCAACAAAGAACTAGGAAATCAGGAAATCTCAAATCGTGGAAGAACCGCATGTCGGGTCGATAGTTGAAGAACGACTCAGACGCGTCATCCAGTTAGATCCTGTTGGAAAATCAGGCCACGAAGACAAGAGTGGAACGAGGAGAGGTGACGTCGCAGGAGAAAATGAAGAGGCATCATCTCAGCATCTAGAACAAGCAAATCTAGCTATTGTCGATCTTTATCAGGAGAACAAGGAATTAAGGCAAAAGCTAGCAACAAAGACCGTGAAGGCGTCAACCGTGCAAAGTCACGAGGGGAATGAGGCATGGTTGAAAAGGCAGCTCAGAGAGGCACAAGACGTTATCATACAGTTGTGAGAGGCACAGAAGAAAGGCACGCGGAGCATCCCAGGGAATGTGAAACGATCGAAAAGGAAATATGCGTGGCTCCTATCGATGCACAGAAAGAGAAATCTTAGCGGGCGTCGGTTCCTTCATGACAGTTTTGAATGATACGTTTTTTTTTAAGTGTCATGCCATTTTGATAACGGCAGAGAGAAATGAACAGATGTCTACCGCGCATTTTTCTCTGACAGATGGGTGCGTAACCGAAAGTAAGGTCATTGTTACAAACAACAAAGTTTTGGACAAAACACTTGTTCGCGAGGGTACCTGATCAAAATATTGCAGCAACACATCTTCCCCCACATCAGAACCTGACTGAAGATCAAACCCCGTGGTGAACCTGGAGATAGTCGTTAGTAAGAAGGCGTGATTATTTCATATTTTTGGATGATACCATATGAAGATTCTATGGCGCATGTGGCGTGGTTTTTTCTAGTTTTAGGGTTAGCAGTTAGAAACAGGGTAGCACAAGCGGTGCCCTCGTTTATATATTTCATCTTTTCGATGTAAGCAGGGTTGGTTGGCAAAATTGGGTAAACACTGCTATTGTATGTAAATATGAGTTTTTGACCGAAATTTAATACAAAGGTCCTGGGACTTGATGAAAATATTCTAGTCATGACAGTTGGATGTATTGTGCTTCTTCCTTGCATATGTGTTTCCTGTTATATTTATTTCATATCTTATGTTTTCAATTTCGAAATGAATTATAGAACCTGCAGATTCATTGCATAGCACCCCTTGTTTGCACCACTTAGACAAAACATTTTTCTTCTAAGCTAACTCTGAAATTTGTCCACAGCGGCGCTCCTAAGTTACTTTTTGTGATTTCTTCTGCCACATTAGTTATAACACTGAAGACTATCACTCGACTAGCCTTATCCTCTAGAGTCCGGTCATCGAGTTATTTATCTCTTCCATTTCCTCAAATCGACTCCATAGCCCAAGTTTCACTTCTTCACGCCAATATAACCAGAACCCCTTTCCTTAAAATTGTTTCAAATCTAGCCATCGCTCCCAAAGTTATATCCCATGCGGACATCGTGCCATTTCTGAGAGATCCCTCTCTAGATTTGAAAGGCTAGTTTCGGGTCTCAAAGTTGTTTGAAAAAGTTACCTTCACCGTATGTTTATCAACCAAACGGATTTACGAAGTGCTAATATTCTAGCGTTGTTGTTGGGGACGAAGTTGAAAAGATCTTCCCCGGAAGAACGACAAACATTGTAGTTTGACTCCTAAGGGTAACAAAGGGACAAACACCCATACAGGTTGAAAACTTTACCCTGGAGACTCCAGTCCAAACAAACCAGTAGCCCCAAGTAGCACTACTCAGAAAACCTGGATCCAAAGACGTTTTACACCATAGCGAACCCTGACCCAAATCCTTTTGAGCATGTGTGTGACCCTGAGAAAATTTTGCACAGGGCTAGAGAGAAGGCATCAGACCCGTTTTATTTTCTGGACAGAAGCCTGTCCTTGCCTAAAGACGGTGCATAGAGCATCGAAGACCTTGAGTTTGACGCACTTTTCGAGCAAACTTTGTTTAGGTCTAAGTTAGAAACCAGTTTGGATAAGATTGTTTTCGACCCGAAAAATTTCCAAGCCCTGGTGACGAATAATATTCCCCAAAATCCAAATCCCCCTAGGGTTATGGCTACCATATTCGCTCCCCCTCATCCTACCGGCCCAATTAGATGACTTACCCCATAATTATAACCAAAGAATCAGACTCTAATANCTGACAGATGGGTGCGTAACCGAAAGTAAGGTCATTGTTACAAACAACAAAGTTTTGGACAAAACACTTGTTCGCGAGGGTACCTGATCAAAAGATTGCAGCAACACATCTTCCCCCACATCAGAACCTGACTGAAGATCGAACCCCGTGGCGAACCTGGAGATAGTCGTTAGTAAGAAGGCGTGATTATTGCATATTTTTGGATGATACCATATGAAGAGTCTATGGCGCATGTGGCACGGTTTTTTCTAGTTTTAGGGTTAGCAGTTAGAAACAGGGTAGCACAAGCGGTGCCCTCATTTATATATTTCATCTTTTCGATGTAAGCAGGGTTGGTTGGCAAAATTGGGTAAACACTGCTATTGTATGTAAATATGAGTTTTTGACCGAAATTTAATACAAAGGTCCTGGGACTTGATGAAAATATTCTAGTTGTGACAGTTGGATGTATTGTGCTTCTTCCTTGCATATGTGTTTCCTGTTATATTTATTTCATATCTTATGTTTTCAATTTCGAAACGAATTATCGAACCTGCAGATTCATTGCATAGCACCCCTTGTTTGAACCACTTAGACAAAACATTTTTCTTCTAAGCTAACTCTGAAATTTGTCCACAGCGGCACTCCTAAGTTACTTTTTGTGATTTCTTTTGCCACATTAGTTATAACACTGAAGACTATCACTCGCCTAGCCTTATCCTCTTGAGTCCGGTCATCGAGTTATTTATCTCTTCCATTTCCTCAAATCGACTCCATAGCCCAAGTTTCACTTCTTCACGCCAATATAACCAGAACCCCTTTCCTTAAAATTGTTTCAAATCTAGCCATCGCTCCCAAAGTTATATCCCATGCTGACACCGTGCCATTTCTGAGAGAGCCCTCTCTAGATTTGAAAGGCTAGTTTCGGGTCTCAAAGTTGTTTGAAAAAGTTACCTTCGTCGTATGTTTATCAACCAAACGGATTTACGAAGTGCTAATATTCTAGCGTCGTTGTTGGGGACGAAGTTGAAAAGATCTTCCCCGGGAGAACGACAAACATTGTAGTTTGACTCCTAAGGGTAACAAAGGGACAAACACCCATACAGGTTGAAAACTTTACCCTGGAGACTCCAGTCCAAACAAACCAGTAGCCCCAAGTAGCACTACTCAGAAAACCTGGATCCAAAGATGTTTTACACCATAGCGAACCCCGACCCAAATCCTTTTGAGCCTGTGTGACCCTGAGAAAATTTTGCACAGGGATAGAGAGAAGGCATCAGACCCGTTTTATTTTCTGGACAGAAGCCTGTCCTTGCCTAAAGACGGTGCATAGAGCATCGAAGACCTTGAGTTTGGCGCACTTTTCGAGCAAACTTTGTTTAGGTCTAAGTTAGAAACCAGTTTGGACAAGACTATTTTCGACCCAAAAAATTTCCAAGCCCTGGTGACGAATAATATTCCCCAAAATCCAAATCCCCCTAGGGTTATGGCTACCATATTCGCTCCCCCTCATCCTACCGGCCCAGTTAGATGACTTACCCCATAATTATAACCAAAGAATCAGACTCTACTATGCTGAGGGAAATGTTTCCGCCAAGAGACACCTGGATTGGATTAACAACTTCGTCGACCTAGAGGAGGTGGACTACACAGATGCAAAAATGAGGCTTTTTACGCAAATCCTTTCAGGAGATGTAAGAAAACGGTTCAAGTCTCTCCCGCCTGCGATAATTCGGGACTTCGTCGCATTGAAAGGCCGTTCTTAAATAAATGGGGGGATAAGAAAAACCCTTTGCAGCTACTAACACAATATAACAATATGAAGGAAGTGCCAGAGGAAACGGTGTAGGAATTCTCGGCTCGTTTTCTGAAGGTGTACAACTCCATCCTTGTGGAAGTAAATCCCCCCCCCCCAAGTGTCACATAGTTGCGGTATGAAGATTCCTTTGACAGTGACTTTTCCCTATTGTTGAGAGAAAGAATATCATCAATTCTGGATGCTATAATGAGCAATGTTGTCGAGGTTGAAGTAAACATGATGGCATCAGGAAAAATGAAACCGAGATTCAACCGGGGTGACAAGAGGGACCAGGGGGATGCACAGCCATCGACGTCGTGGTCCTCAGATGAAAAATTTGACATGATGATGAAGACCATGGAAAATATCATGGAAAGAATGTCCATGGGAAATAGGCTTGTTGCGTGAGAACAAAACAATCCACAGCCCAGGAACCAAAATCCCCGGAGGGGTCAGATTCCTCAAATCAAGCAACAAGACCCAGGTGACCAGCAGACAAGACCTCCTTTCCAGAACAACTACGCATATGAGGATTTTGATCAGAATTTCAACGATCAGGTGCATTGTTGTGATGACAAAAATCCGTGTGTGTTCCTGACGAAGAGCGAACACGATCGGTATATGAGCATAAACGAAGACTTCGCGCTGGAGACTAATGATGGTATGATGGTCGAAATGACAATGCCCCGTCTTGGGAGACAGAAGAATTCAGAAAAGGTTATCAAAATGCTATCATGCAATTCCAGAAGAAGTACAACCTCCGGAGCAAAGATGTACCTGTCGAGCCGCAACAAATGAACCCTGTAAAGAATCCTACAGTGAACACACCTTCCACTAGCCGACCAAGACCAAACAGTGCAGTCAAGGACATGACGGAAAGGGCTAAGTCGAAGGAGGATGTCCCCAAGAAGGTTTCGGAGACAGGCCGAGAGACGAGCGGAAAAAAGGTAGAAAAAACTAGT
>JASDQU010237002.1:3626-16735 GCA_032191745.1 Picea mariana
GCCCTTTCATATCCGCGAATGCCGAAAGCATATGGTCAAAACCCATGGTCACTTGGGGAGAGGGAAAAACTACATAAAGAGGGCCAAATGTGCCGAGTTCAGTTGCAGAAGGGATCATCACAATCTTCAGGCGCCATCGGACCCGATCTTAATAGCTTTTTCTAGTATTGAAGTAAATGACAACAAGAGCAGGTGGTTGAAGCCTCCTTTCATTCATTAAGTGAAGGGATGGAAGGTCTGGCAAGCCGTCCGCTCGAGAGGGTCCTGTGTACCCATTTTTCTGAAGAAGCCATGTTGAGTCCTCGATCCACCGGAGGAGGTCTGCACACGGTAGCTCGGCACTTAATGGCTCAGCGACTCCCCCTGCAGGGGCCATGCGTAGTTAAGGTGGTGTCTGACAAAGAATACCGGCCCAATTTTAGCTGAAAAGACATCAAGCCTTGAGTATCTGGGCGCACCTCTGTCGGGCGATTTTCTCAAAGTATATGTAGGCAGTTTTTCCATTTTTGCATGATGGATGGTTGAGCAGAGCTCCCTACTGTAATTTTTTAACAGCTATTCTAGCTTTCAGCTTATACATCTGTATATGAGATTTCTTGTTTTATGACAGACAGTTCTTCTTACTCCATCTAATTTTCGTCTCATACTAAGAGAGTTCGTGATTGACTGAGTCACGCGAGTAATGGAGGTTATGTTATGATAAAAGATTTGTTGTTGCATTGCTGCATTCTCTAGCTTTGCGTTTGAATGTAAGATGATATAACATTTGGACGTCTTCTTCCTCAGTTTGTTAGAAACCTACTATTTATAACAGACCCCTGCTTTTCTCTTGTACAAGTCTTCCACCTGTTCACCCTTTACTACAGCTCACTGTCTGAAGTTTACGCAAGACCTCATTTGCTCATGCATACCTGGCCTAGTTTCAGAGTTGGAATGCTATTGTTTTGAGTTTCCCACCATTCGATCACCCATCTATGAACAACCGTGACATAAAACCGATGGGCGTCGGGCTCTGCTCCTGTTAGCAATCCAGGAGTGACTTCCATCACCAATAGGTTGGACCAAAAGGTTCTATGGAACATATTGTATTGATTGGAGATAATAGTTTGTGGTAGCACAAAATGAACCCAAACATGTGTGAAGAAGAGCTTGGTGGTGGCCTCAGTTGTGATGCTCTTCTTGCAGGGTGCCAAAATTCCATCTTAGTGAATTGATCAACGATCATAAAGACACAACCATTCCCATTCTTGGTTGAAGGAATACCGAAAAGGGGTGTATAGCCCATGTTTCTCGATGGCAGGCTTGGAAATAGCATAGGTGGTGCATGATCTGATGTACTTGCAAACATCTTGTTGAAGCTTCAGCCAATAAAAATTCTTCTGCAGTACTACCACTATGTTTTCTAAACCAAAAATGTCTTGCTTTTCAATTGTAATGAGATTCCTAGATCATCTTTGCAGGATCTCTTGAAGGAACATAGAGATGTATTTGGTGGCATAACAATCCATCCTAAATATGAAAGTTTGGAATTGTTTTTCCTGTGCTCAATGTGTGATAGACAATAGAAAATTCAGAGTCATTATTGTATAATTGTGGCCATACATATGTCTCATGTCCACAATAGTTAAAAATTGTGGTTATCACTACCACCGAGGGTCAGCTGAGGAAATCTGCAACATGGTTGGTGCTACCCTTCTTGTACTTGATATTCAAGTGGAGTTTTTGTAGGTACGTGGACCAATTTTGATGGTGGTCATTTTGTAACTTTCCTTGTGTCTGGATGAATTTCATAGGCACGTGATCAATGTGGATGATCATTTCCTTTCGTATAATGTAATGCATCCACTGTCAAATTCCCTGCATAATGGAGTACATCTCTTTGTCATAGGTGGAGTATCTTTGAACAACATCAAATAAAGTTTCACTGTGAAGGCTACCATATTCCCATGCTGAGTGAGGATTTTCACCGATAGCATAATATGAAGATATATCTCAATCGCAAATGGCCATTGAAGGTGTGGCGGAATGAGGACTGGTCTTGAGTAGAGGCATGATTTTAGATCTTTGAATGATTTCTATTGGGGAAAAGACCACATAAAATTAGCCTTCATGCCACCCTTGGTCACCTGACTTAGGGCCTAAGAGATATTAGAGAACCCAAACAAAAACCTCTAGTAGAAGTCAGCAAGGCCCAAGAAGCTCTGCAGTGCGTTCATTGTTTTTCAGGGCCGACTGATCGCAGATGACTTGAATCTTGGATGGATCCACGTGTACACCATTCTCATCCATGATGATCCCAAATATTGGATTCTCTGCATGTCGAAGAACCACTTATCCAAATTTTCATATAACTTGTGTTGTTGCAAGGTGCCTAATACCTACTGAATATGCTCCAAATTTTCCTCCCGGGTTTTTTTGAATATGAGGATGTCATCCAAATATACAACCACAAAGGAATTTATGAATGTTTGTAACATATGATCCATCATCCGCATGAATGTGGCCGAGGAATTAGTCAAGCCAAAAGGCATGAACAACCACTCAAAGAGGCCTTCTTTGGCCTTAAAGGTTGTTTTCCACGCATTAGTTTTCTCAATCGGCACATGGTGGTAACCTGACTTCAAATCAATCTTACTGAAAAAATTGGCTCCCTTAAGTTGATCGAGAAGATCATCAATTCATGGAATTGGGTATCGGTTCTTGACTGTGATCTTGTTTAGAGATATGTAATCAATCCCCAAGGTCTGGTGTGGAACTTCATAATTAGCTCTTGGATATAGTGTTTGATTTATTTTTTCTCCATAACAGAACACCTATATATAGGGTCATTAAGCAGAGGAGCAACAGATGTCATATCAATTGAGTTCCTTGATAGTGCATAGGAACCACAGTAGGTGAGGAAAATATGTCTTTGTACACCTTGAATATTCCATCCACCTGTTGTTGCTGGGTAGAGATACCCCGTGTAAGGGTTTTTTGCGGTTGAAGTGACCTTCCATTCACCTTTCGATCAAACCATACAGAGTAAAAATATCTCGGTTTGAGAAACCACCTTTCTGCACTTCTTCACATAGATCAAAGAGACCGTAGTATTTGGGATTGCCTCTGCTTCCCTATAGAGTTGATCTCCCAAAGTAATAATGAAACTACAAGGCCTAAATTCATAAAAATCACTAAACTTCCACATATATGGTTGTCCTATAAAAACATCACAAAATTAAAGTGGGGAAACATCACACAATACCTCATATTTGAAGGGTTTTATACCATAGTGCAAGCGACATTGTTGGCTGACATAGATGTCTTGTCCCAAGTTGATCCAACTAATGGTGTATGGTTGAGGATGATGCGTCATTCTCAAGTTCAACCTCTTGAAAACCTCTGTTGAGATCACATTTTTCTGGCTACCACTCTCAACAATGAAATGGAGTGGGGTTCCCTTCACCCACATATTTCAGTGGAAAATACGCTCCCCTTCTTTAGGCTCCTCCAGTTCCTCTGGATGGAATTTTTTGGTAGCGATGGTGACACTAGGTTTTGCATCAATGATTGATATTCCCTTTTCTGGCTCTGAATAAAATTTAGAGTCATTATATGACCCTGGGGATTTCATCTCATCCAAAAAGTAAATTTTGGAGTGACATTCATCGGTATTTTTCCAAGGGATTTTGTGGAACTCGCACCATTTTCCAGTGTCTTTCTTTGACTTCCCATTAGCCTTATTTGTCGTTGGTTGGGCTAGTTATCCTAGGGTTGGCCATCCTTAATTTATCCTTTGGCCTAGGAGTTAGGGACACCGTTAACATACTTTAGCTATTATGTATTTGCAGACCCGAACTCCCACTTGTTCTGCGGCTTGAAGTTTTGTTCAATTTTGATAGCATATTGATAAGCAACTCCCAATGAAAAGATATACATAAAATCCATTTCATTTTGTATGTACTTGTGTATATCCCCACAATATTTTAGTACCATATGCCACTTTCAGTCTTTGATAAGTAGCTTGGTGTGCCAGGTATGGAAATTATTTGTGAACGAAGACACCATTTAGCCCCTCTCTTGGCGCAGGGTGGTCCATCTTGTGTACTAGTCATCATAAATTCCAATAGGGTAATATTGTTTCTTGAGGGCATCAAAAAAATCCTCCCAAGTGGGTCCTAGCCCAAACTTTACAGACTTATCCTTGACATGTTGCTCACAGTAAGTCTCCCACCAATCTCTGACGTGGTGTTGAGGAAAAGATATGAATTGATCTCACTCAATCATTTTCAGACTTTACTTGTCTAAAGTAAAGTAGACAGGAATATCACCCTATGTTTATAGCCAACAAAATATATATCCTAACTCACAATTATTAATTACAAGTGCTTAGGCTAGTCTTTTATCAACAAAACGTTTGTTGGAAATTCACTTTTTATGTATTTTTCTGAACATATCAGTTGCTGAAATAAATGTAAGAATATAAGTAAAGACCATGATGATACTCAAGATATATGAGACATAAAGAAATCCTTTATTTCATTCCAATTCACCAAAGAGTCAGTTTCTTTACAAAACTTCCCACATAAATCTTGGACCAAAGTCAAACATAGAAATCCTTGATGGAACATACAAAAGGACCTCTGACAGAAAACCAAAAGTGAACTCTAAAATCTGGATCAGCTTGCCATAGTTTATTGCCTACTCGACTCTGCACAATAGCCTTTATCAGTCATGAAAGTTAATTCACAAACAGATAAGTCTACATAGACTATCAAAGATAGATCAACACCTCTGAAGAATAAGTGTCTTAATGATTTGATTCAGCCATGAATATTGTTGTCTACAATAAGACCCTGCTATCACAAAAGAGAATTAGGCTATGATGAATATATGAATGAGTGAAAACTGAGCTATATCAACATCAACTCAAAGAGAAAACCTTAGCATTCTTTGTGCTTCTATCCTCTGTTTCCTCGGCCATGGATTCCCCAAATGAAAAGACTCATCTGCATATGTTAACAATTACCAAATAGTCTTTTAAATAACCATGCATGAAAACTCCTTAAAAATACAAAATAGATTTGGCTCAGAATGTATGAGGCTCATGCAATCTAATCCATACAAATTTCTCTAATGTTAATCAATGAGCAGGGGGGGTGAAAAATGTTCAGGGATATATGAGGGGTTTGTATTGAGCGAAAATATGATATAATGAAAGGGGAGAAGAAATGGTCACTGCTCAATGATAACAACAATCAACTATAAATCAACCCAAAAAAAACCTTACTGTAATCCACTCAAGACATTGCCACTCCATCCACTTAACATAGAAATTCTCTTATCTGTAATCAATATCAGAATAGGGAGTGAACAAAATGAATCTGGGATATGTGAGGGGGTTGTAATTAGTGAAAAATGAGATAATGAGGGAGGAATGTTTTTACCATTCATGAGATTAATCAAGAAATCCATAACATCTTTTGCAGTAAGAAAAATACGCATCAACCAACAATCAGATGATTGAGTAATAATTCTTGTATATTTTCTTAATTTCTATGTCCATTAATATCCAACACAGTGACATTACAAAACATGAGTATTTCACACAATTTGTAAGAGGTTATGTTCCCTTTATTCTCACATTTTGCATTTAATAACAATCAACATAGTACTCAATCTGTAATCATTAACATCCACCACTGCCACACAATTCCCCAATCCACATCTATATTTGAAAGTAGTGTTTGCTAAAAAAATAATAATGAAGTCACTACTTCTGTAATAGAGCTAATCAAGATCTCTAACAATATTCGTTCCCGTATATATATATATATATATATATATATATATATATATATATACCTCACATGCCACGCCTAAAAAGGCAATTAACTATACAACTAACAATCATCATTTAGACAAAGGCTATGTAGAAGTAAATTTCAGAAACCATGTAACCATGCCACTGTAAAACAAAACATCTCAATGCGACTTAAAAGCCGAGCCAAATATCCAACACAACTATCATCAGCAGTGATCAATTGCAATAAATAACGCACTTGAAACTCAGTGGATATCACTGAGCATAAAAACAAGTCATCCATAATACACACGGTGCACACCTGAGAGAATTCTAGTGTAATATTTCCAGTAATCACACAACAACATATGACCTTGACACAACTCAATATATCATTCTGGGCTATTTATTAATTCATCTGTGAGTGACCAGGACGCGCATATTCAAACCTATTATACCAATGACAAAAGATGCAGTAGGACTATCTAGTCCAATAATTTACTTTGCAAAACATCATCTACAGGACGCGACATGTGTGAACAACACCAAACTCCTGTAATCAATGCCAGCCATTATTCAAAACATCATAAGCACAAATACTAGTGACTGTACACTAACCAACAATTCACCACTATGGTAAGGAATAACCAATCAACTGAACAAGCCGTGGTAACTGTGTATACCCATGCACCCAATCGAAATGGGCAGAGGCCCTTCCATTAAAAACAACTGAGTTCCTTAACATCAGGCTGGTAACTGTGAACTTTTAGAAGTGAAAATTTCAACGTGAATCTCATGCTATTATCATAGAGGTAGTGACGAAAGGCTATACCAATACGACCACTATATGACCAACAGTGAGCATGCATTTGATGTAATAGACCAGAATAATTGGGAACAATTTAATAGGCTCGGCAGACTCCCTATGCGGCTCCAGTCTGGAGGGTTAAGGGTTTTCACAGTAGCCATCATAGGAGGAAAGACACCAACCATAGTGAAACTTCGAGGCTAAAGGCATATGCATAAGGAAGGTTATGACACTTGTGAACATGAGGCATTTCTTGACAAGGCCGAACAAGAAAACAAAGCTCTAGTTAAACCCAAGAATCGTGAAAACAACCATCAAGCCATGATTTAAAACCATTTAACAAACGTGGTGGTAACAAAGAGCTATCACCCAGGAGGACCACTAACTCCAATGAAATCAAACAATTCTAAGAAGAACCATCCATTTTCCATTCAAAATCAAAATTCCACACAGTTGCAGTACTCAGGATAAACACAAACCCATACAACTGAGCCAAAAACATTTCATAACTAGAGTGAAGTCAAGAATGGCCAAAAAAAAACATACATGTTAATCGAAAACCTTAAGACAAGAGGTGGCCGAGTGGTTTCACCCTGCTAAAAGTCTGGAGCGTGAACACAACAACCAGATCAAACAATAGTCTGATTAGGGTAGCGACCAATGAAAAAGGTAAAGGTGACTTGCAGTAAATGCATGTCACCTCCACCCATATCTCATTTACTCCACAGTACATGCCATCGAGCTTCCATTAACACCAGTAATCAACCCATGCATCAAGAATATAAACCATTTAAACCATAGCATAATCCAAGTTCCACATAACAATTCAACTATTCGCATGGTTACCTTGCAAAGTGCGCCACCCGTGTTCATATCCCCAATATAACTCAAATAAATTGCTTAACTACTATACAATCTAAACGATCATGTATAGAATTATCACCAATAGCGTGATCAACATCAATCTGAACCATAGCATAATCACCATAAAAATTGCAAATCCATTACCCCCATGACTCACCAACGTTTATAACATATGTATATGAGCTATCGATTCCATTAACCAATGCATTACCATTGTATTATCACCTTGAAAAAATGTGCCACCAAAATTTCCACCATATTCTTGTTATCTAAGGTCTAACAATAATCAGCAAACACTTTATGCATGTAGTATTGAAGATCTAGGTCTCTTTTGCATTAGATATAGTATTCCTCTTTTCCTAAAAAATGCCTTTCTGTAATTTTCACTAACATATTTTTTGTGCATGTGCGAGTGGAATGAATACCATAAATGAATAGCAGGTTGTAGTATCATGAAGGAACAACATCCCAAAGCTTAAATCATATCAATGACAACCATATTATCATCAACCATGTGAACCTTTGTAGCACATCATCATAACATTTAAAATGAACAGATATGATCTTCAAAAGCTCAAGGGGGTCCCACCTACTAGAATTATTTAGTCTTATATAATAATAGGCTTTAGCAACACTTTGCGGGCGAAATTACATTGACGTTTTCAATCGTCAACAAATTGGCAACTCCACAAGGAATTTTTTTTTTAACAGATTAGAACTCAGAATTCGTGGTTTCGCAGACCAAGAATAGTAATATCAAGAAGAAGTGACTCGAATGATTATGCAACAGGGAGAAATGAATGGATTTAATGGAAGGATGACCAGGAATTTGGCAATAACTCATGAAAATTTTTAAGTATGAGGGGTTTTACCACTATATTCATAATCATTTGACTGTAATACGGTCTTAAATTGAAAGAGGAAGACTTATATATTTTCTCTTAAGATTTTGATGGATGAAGAAATGGAAATAAGAAGCGGGAAACAACCAGTTCCTCGTAAGATAGCAACGGAAATATGTAACAAATTCAAAGGCCCTTCAGAGGAGAGATCATAAAAACTGTGTAAGCTTGATCGTTATTGACTAACAATGATTTTATAGGAGTGTCACTGTGAAAGAATTGATCCAACATTCTAACTTGACCAAGGACTTAAAAGATGATAAAGACAAAAATTGCAACAAAAGTAATAATTCGGAAATTAAAATAGCAGCAGTAAAAGACAGAAGAAAAACGCAACAAGAAAATGAAAATGAAAATTTAGAAAGCAGAAATCAAAGTGTCGTAAGGAAAAAAAAAGGAGAACAAAAAGGAAGTAGAGATAAACTACTATTATACAGAAGAATACCATCAACAAAATATCTTTCATGATGGTCCCTCGCAATACTTTAAGAGAGGACTGTTAACGATGTGGGAAAACAATTGTCTCTGTAATTCCTGTGAAATTTCTGAGTTAGTTTCCAAGAGAAGAGTAATTTGGAAATGACCTAACACTTGAAATTTTGATGTAACTATGATCCCTTTGACGGATACGATTAAATCATCAAGATAAGCATGGAGGCTGACCAACTCATTGAAGGTTGTGCATATAGTCCGTTTTGAGGCGACACCTATATCAAATAAACCAGAAGGCTAGCAGTTGTAAGACATAGTATTGCAATTAGTAGTAAAAGTGGTTTTGTGGATGTTTTCCCCTTCTACCTTGATTTTATCGTAACCAAACAAACTATCAGGTAAGGGCTCTAAGTGTAACTCTACATTTTGTTGCAGAAATAATTTTATGCTGAGAGGGGGGAAAGGATTTCTCATAATTGCTTGCCTAAAAGTTCGAAGACTAATGCAGGTTCTAATATTATCAATGGTCTTCGAAGTAGGTTCCCATTTGGAAACCCATTTAGGGTGGACTAAGAAGAACATATCAGTCCTTGAGAAATTCCTTGGCTCCCTACGAAAAGTTTCTTTTAGTGCAGATTTGACAAGTCTTCATTTTTTCCTAGGTGGTTTCATAGTATGTTGAACAAGACCTGGGTCAAAACCATGAAGATCCATATCAATCCAAGAAAAAAAATCTTGAAATTTACCGAGTAATTCAACAGACTTTAATCTTTCTTTATCAAAACCCTGGACATTTATTTTAGCGTTCAATGAAGATCCAGGTGTCCTAATGTTCGTGGAGATGGCTTCAACCACCTTTAGTTGTAGCTCTTCCTCTTCCTGTTTATATTTGTTTCCTACAAGACTCAAGGAAAAGGAACCCCCAAGATGATTTAAGCCTTCAAGAGTTTTACTATTTTCTATAGGTATAATCTCCTCAAGCTTGAGAGGTTCATTTTGAATGATAACATAATTGCTTTCATGGTTAGGGATGGCTTTCCTGAATTCTTCATTCTCATAAATGTATGGAATATGCAGAGATTGGAAATCACAATCAGGCTAGTGAGGCAAGAGATGCTGAGTAGGAGAGGCTGCGAAGGGAGCTAGTCAATCAGCTACTGAATTCAACTCCTTCCTGATATGAGTGACGTTAAAATATAGGAGATTCGAGATAGGTTCCCAAGCAGTTTGGGAATATCGTTCCATCATCTTGTTGCTAGGAAAGAATGTCTTACGTATCAGGTTCACAACAAGCTCAAAATTTCCGAAAACCGAAAGGTGACCACAACCAAGATTAAGGGCATTCTCAATGCCTAACAAAAAATCTTTGAATTCAACGTCATTGTTTGAGCAAGAAAACTTCAACCTATCTGACAGATTATGAATCCTCCCTGTAGGGGAAACCAGGATAATACCAACCCTGTTACCCTCATTTGAGCGTGAACCATCGAAGTGCATACGCCACAACTCATCCTCTAAATCAATTCTTTCTAGAGGAATATTATCCTCTTCAATGAATATGGAGTACACTCCTAGGTCCTCTTCGATATGGTTTATGCTAGATTGTGGAACACTCTCTATGTAGGTTTAAATTCTTCCTTCTCTAAGGACTATGATATTCTTTCCATTCTGAGGAACATATAAATGTGTCTCGTAGAGCGAGAGGTATCCACATTTTAGGGCTTGCGAATATCTCCCCAAGATAATTGAATAATTTCTTACATGCATATCAATCACCTGAATGTTGAGGGTTGTCCTTATCTCAAGATGAGTACATAAAAACAAGGTTACATCCTTAATCTTGCCTATGGTTGTTTGTTGTAGACTATTATAGGAGAGAATGCTTCTAGCATTTTTGTTTGTACAAGACAAGCCTATCTCTTTCATAATAATCTTCGGCATCACACTTGGGCCCGAACCGCTATCAATGAGTCAACAATGGGTAATTTTATCCATGATCTTTATAGAAATATAAAAGGGGGGGGTTTTGACAGGGTATCTAAAATTATGTACACCTACATTATTTACAGAAGAATCATCTTCGCCCACCTCTTAGGAAATATTGGCTACAACAGAAGCTTTTCCTTCCATGAATTGTTTCAGATGCATCTATTGTTTAGGGATGACAACCATGTCTAGGAGGGTTGCATCTTCTTTGATGTTGGCCAATTGATTTAGGATATTGTATTTGGAAGAGGGGGAGGAGGAGTGATTCCTTGACTCTCAATAATTTTGGGAACCTAGGACGTAGCAACGGTTGAAGATGAACTCGGGTTAGAAGAACTACGAGGAGGGTCAAATTTGCCTTTTGGGGCATAGGCTTTGTTCCTGGTATTGATGACCATGACATCTTTTGGCTCAGAAAAATCTAGGACAACGATAGTAGCTTCTCGTCTCTTACCAAATATCTTGTCTCTGGCATTCTTTCATACCTCACATGTGGTTTCTTCATGGTGTTCCTCAAAACAATTACACCAACTCCTAGGAAGGATAGCTTTGTGCTGAAAATTATTTTCAACCAGACTTCTAAAAGGAGGGGTAGAAGAGGATGAAGCTCCAGGCATGAGAGGGGAGACAATACCCTTTCATTCGAATTCTATCATATGATTGTTCAAATCTTTTACTAGTTGTAAGAGAGCGAACATGTATGTCTTCCTAACTGATTCTCCCTAGGGTAGACCAGTTCATTCAAGTTGTTCTTCATACTCTGAGCAAGTATGCAGGGTAGAGCCAAGATTGTCAATGGATTTTTCCTCAAGCCTATGATGGTAAGGAGAAGGAAATGCATTGTAGTAATGCATGAAAGAAGCTTGGTTTTGAGGGCGGATAAGCTCGGGAATTTGATTATACAACTTGGTGAAATGAAATTTGAAGGACCTGATGGTCTCACCATATTTGTAAGTGACGTTGTTGTACTCCCTTAACTTCTTAGCAGGGCTTTTGTATTTACCGTAAGTGGATCAAAACCAATAAATCAACTCCTCCCAAGTAGACAGGATCTTAGGAGGAAGGTCAAAAAATTCGGCTGCAACCTTTCCTTCCAAGGAATTGATGAATAAGCGCATGTAGGTGTCATTGTCGTTAGCCCCTATGTTATGACAAGCATTAGAAAATGCCGCTAGGTTTTTATTGGTACTGACAGTGTTATTTCCTGAAAACTTAGGCAAATGCTCTTTAAAATTTGGAAGTGGGCGAGTAGCAGGTGCTAGGTTAAGAGGGGAGGACACATGCCATGGTGTGGTTGTGGCATCTTCTTTGAAATGAAAAAGTCCATACTTTTTAATGACTTTGGTGGGGTTTGTAGTAGATTGGATGGGGATATGGTGGTTGTAAAAGCTACCAATCACCGATGATGATGAATATTGGGACGATTGATCACTTCCAGTGCCACCAGATCCACCGCTAGATGCCATCTTGTGGATGATAGATGAGGGAAAGAAATATGAGCTAGATGAATCAGATAAAGTTCTCCTTAGAGGACTTTGTTGGGCAGATAACACAATGTTTCTTCTTCCTATTTCAGCAATAGGATTGATCTTAGGTGACAAGCCTCTTCTTCTTCTAGAAGCACGAGAATCTAAGGACATGAAAGAAAGGACAAAACTGAAGAAAAAGGGTTACTATGGATTTCTAGGCTACCTATGTCTAGCTTCCAATTATTCTTGAATACTAATATCTATTTCAATCGCTGCCCAAGAATGGTTAATCTCAGCACGAGTCCTAGTAGTGTCTAAAATAGTATGAAACAGGTTCAAGGCAATGTTGGTATGGTCTTGGAGACTGGGCTCAAGATTGGGCTGTCTTGCAACAGGAGCAGTCATGAAAGAAAAATAGTCAAAGAATCAAAAACAGAAAAAGAAAGAAGTATCGATGAAAATCGAGTATAAAATTTAACCAGAGAGATATCGAAAATCTCCCCAGTATGG
Source organism: Picea mariana (assembly GCA_032191745.1). Classification (NCBI taxonomy): domain Eukaryota; kingdom Viridiplantae; phylum Streptophyta; class Pinopsida; order Pinales; family Pinaceae; genus Picea; species Picea mariana. Next base: position 16,380 of record JASDQU010237002.1, read on the forward strand.
TCGCCAAATAAATGTTGAGGAAAATATATGAATTGATCTTACTCAAACATTTTCAGACTTTACCTGGCTAAAGTAAAGTAGACAGGAGTATCACCCTATTTTTATAGCCAACAAAATATATATCCTAAATCACAAGTATTAATTACAAGTGCTTAGGCTAGTCTTTTATCAACAAAAAGCTTGTTGGAAATTCACTTTTTATGTATTTTTCTAAACATACCAGTTGCTGAAATAAATGTAAGAATAGAAGTAAAGACACCAAGATGATACTCAATATATATGAGACATAAAGAAATCTTTTATTTCATTCCAATTCACCAAAGAGTCATTGTCTTTACAAAACTGCACACGGAAAT
>JASDQU010237004.1:0-16999 GCA_032191745.1 Picea mariana
TGTCACTACCACGAACTCATAGTGACCATACCGTGTTCAGAAGGCAGTTTTATGGATGTCTTCACCCTTAATTCAGTCTTGATGGTATCCCGACCTCAAGTCAATCTTTGAGAAAATAGACGAACCCCCAATTGATCGAATAGGTCATCGATCCTGGGCAAAGGGTACTTGTTCTTTATGGTTACCTTATTGAGTTGCCTATAATCTATACACAGTCTCAGGGTACCATTCTTCTTTTTCACAAACAGGACTGGTGCTCCCCATGGAGACACGCTGGGTCGAATATAGCCCTTATCCATCATTTCTTTTAATTGCAACTTGAGTTCAACTAACTCAGGTGTGCTCATCCGGTAGGGTGTTCTAGACACTGGCAACACTCCTGGTGCAAGTTCTATTGAGAAGTCTATGTCCCTTCTTGGAGGTAAACCCGATACCTCTTCCAGAAACACATCTCTATATTCTCTCAGGATAGGGTGATCATCAGGGCTTGGTTTATCACCTTCGATTGTTTTCAACACCTCTATTGCATATAGGGAACATCCCTTTTGGCAATACTTTCTCATTTACAGAGATGATATTTGTCTTACTGAGACAGGTTTTTGGATCCCTTGAAGGGTTATGTTTTTCCCTTCTTTACTTACACATTCTAAGGTTTTATGGTAATAGTCCAATCTGGCTTTATGGACGACTAGCTAGTCCATACCAATCAACAGATCATACGATCCCAGGGGTAATAAGTTAAGGGTTTCTTGGGTGGGGAATTTACCCAACATCAATTGGTAGGCTGGTATAACCTCTGCTACCCTTCTTTTGGTGCCAGTGGCTAACTGTACCAACCATGGCTTGGTATGTTTTTGTGGCTGTAGTTTACACTTATCAACAGCTTTAGGGGCTATATAACTCAAATTTTAACTAGGGTCAATCAAAACAGACACTAGATGGTTGGAAATCACACCTTCTATTTCCACCACTGAAGCTTGGTGGTCAGCCTGGTTATTATCCAAGGTTGCATACATTTGCGGCACACTCATGGCCACATCATTGACGGTGGTAGCTTCCTAGATGTTATAAATCCTCCAACTATTTTGTTGTCGGTGTGGACAGTCTCTCAATATATGTTCTTCCCCGCAACCCCAACATTTCAAAGGTTCTCTCTTTGGGTTATCAGTCTTCACTGATATGGGTCCAGAAGTTTTATTTCTGCTCAAGGAGGGAAAATTCTTCTGGTGCACACTCCGGGCTGGGAAGCTCATTCTTGGATTCTTCTTATAGTTCTTAAATCCTGGGAATTTAATCCCCTTTTTATGAAATCTTGAACTATTCTTTTGTTTCCATATTTCGCGAGGTTTTGCTCGATGCCCAAACTATTCATGACAATAGGTTGCCTTTCGAATAGTGCCTTCTAGAGTCTTTGGCTCATCAAATTCAATTCTATTCCGATAGTCCTTAGATAGTCCATTGATGAAGTGTTGCACCTTTGCATGTTCCGCTTTTATATAAGGTACATACCTCAACAAATCGAGGAATTTGTTGACATATTCTTCTATAGTGAGTTGTCCCAGTTTGAGTTCATAAAACTCTTTGGTCTTCTCGTTGAAATATTTTTCCGACAAATACTTCTTCCAGAAGTATTTCTCAAATTGCTTCCAAGACAGGTCCTCTTCGCGAACCCCTTTCACATTCTTAAGATCTTCCCACCAAATGAAAGCCTTTCCGTTCAAGTTGAAGGTGATCACTCAGGCCTTCAAATTTTCTGAAAAGTCATGGACTCTGATATATTTCTTTAGTCCAAGCAGTCAGGCCTCTGCTTCCTCTCCCTTCTTTATTTCACTGTCGAAGGAGGGTGGTTTGGCTTTTCTGAATTCTTCAAATTTACTTCCTTTGGAAGGATTTTGCTTCTTCTGTTTCCTTCAGGAATACGAACTGGTTCTGCTGCTAGAAGAGCCCTCCGAATCGCCTGCTTCCTTCTCAGAGGAATCATCCGCCGCTTGTCCTTTACCTCTGGGGTGGACCTTTTTCGAGGTGCTCCTCTCAGTGTGGCCACTAATATGACCCTATTTTTGAGTTTCAGGTTCATTCTGCATTTGTCTTTGTAGATCGAATAAACTCTGTAGTAAAACTGCGTTAATTTCTGTTTTCTTTTCTTGTTCTTTCAACATCCTTTCATTTTCAACCTTGCAGCTTTGTAATTCGACCATGAGGCTCCTCACAGTTTCAGCTATATCTGGAGGGGTCCCTACCACCCTCCTTTCATCAAACTCTTCATCTCTATTGTGGGATCCCTCCCCCACTTCATGGTGAGTCACCATTCTATGCGTCTGTAATTTCCCACGGCTGATCGTCCGCTTGGGTGCAAAAGAAAAATGCTGGTTGTTAGTCAATATTTTAGATACATTCCTAACCCACGCATAAATTCATTTTTCTTTCTCATGCATAGAAAATCGGATTTTCATTTCAAACTTTGACTTTTTTCAAATTAAGAGGGTTAAGACAAAGGGTTACTCCTTTTTGGAGTGTTTCGAACAGAGCTCCTGCGCAACTCGTTCATGAGCCCAAGCAGACCAAGTGTTGTAACCATGCTCTGATACCAATTTGTAACACACCCACTATGGAATTTAAAATTTTTCGGCCTTTTCTTCTTTTCTCCGAGGAATAGAATTTCCCCGACTCCCTACGGGACCTGATACAGATCCTCTCATCCCTTATTCGCACTCATCTGATTGGCGATTATGGCCACAAGCCTTATCGGAGGGTACTCATCGACTTTCGCAATACGGGAAATCGTGATACAGGTATTCCCTTGTTCATTTCGGGGTTTCATCCATCGAAATTTCGTGGCTAGCGAATTACGAGGAAAACTGACCCTTAAGAGTCTCGGGCACTGGGAAGCCGAAACACCAAAACCATGTGTGCAAATCCATTTTGGGACTTCACCTATTGGGATTTCACAAGTCGGGAGTTCAGGGGATGCGATGACAGAAGGTCTCACATCGGGGTCTTCCGGGAGCCGAACTCCGAATTACTAACTCTAAACATACTTCCCTATTTCAGGATTTTCGTCATCGGGAATTTGGGTTATGCGACGACAAGAGGTCTCGCACTTAGGTTTCCCGAGAGCTGAAACTCTGAAACCTTAACATACGTATAGTTCTATATATGTGTCGCTTAGTCCATTCCGGGAATTTGCAGGCCGAGTTTTTGGGACTGGTGAGCATAATCAAACTTACCGTCAAGTATCCTGGGTGCCGAAACACCGACACACCAAATATTGTCCATGTTAAGCCATTTCGAGACTTCGCAAGTCGGGAGTTTGGGAGATGCGAGTACAAGGGAATATGCCCTTGAGAATTTCGATTTCCAAAGTGCTGAAGTCTCGTAACCTATCCGCGTATTGTTCTTTCGGGACTTCACCCATCGGGATTTCGGGAATGACGTGTACAAGAAGACTGACCCTTGGGTTTCCCGATTGCCAAAACACCTAAACACCAAGGCTTACCCATGCTAGAACTTTTTCGGATCTCATACTTCGGGATTTCACGATGGGTAATGACAAGAAGTCTCACTCCTAGGTTTTCTCGGGAGCCGGAACACAAAAAACTCATAGCTACTCCATCCTATTATCATTTTGGGATTTCTTGAATCGGATTTTTGCGATGTGTGTAGACGGGAGATCTCGCGCCTAGACCTTCCAGGATTTGAAACTCCGAAATACCAACTCCTAAACCTACGCATATATTTCAGGGTTTCTCTCATCAAAATTTTGTGAACCGGAGATTCAGGACTTGCGAGTATAAAGGGACTCGCACTTAGGTATCCCGTGTACCAAAATGTCAAACTATCCTATCTCATCCACTCCTTAAACTATTTCAAGGTTTAGATTATCGGGGTTTCGCGACTCGCGATGATCAGGGTTCTTCCCCTTTGTCTTCCTGGGTATTGAAATGCCAAAACGCTTACCGACAACCATGTGTCCTATAAATGGATGGTCCAGATACTCCCACGAATCCTGGGGATCTACGGTCTTGATTTCTTCGCTACTTATGAAGATAAAAGGAAAGGGGTTGAGGCATTAGCACCCTCATTTCTTCCCCCAATCTAACAGTCGCGACTGACCTCAGATCTTCTAACATGATCTCATCCATCAATCGATACTTATCCACACGCTTCCATTTCAGGATTTCGCAATTTGGGGTTTCAGGGTTTTGAGAGGACCATCCCTCCTCATACAAGATTACTGAGACTTATGCCATCAAACCCTTTTTCAGGTTCTTGGTAAGCTTTCCAAGAAGGGTCTCTCTATGGGGAGATCTATCCAGGGTATTACCTGAGATGGATAAGGGTATAGATTTCCTGAGAACAGACTTGAAGTTTGAATTAGATCAGTATACATACATATAGCTATTTATAAACATAAGCCTTATGTAGTCTTTCCATTATAAGCATGCAACCACCATTTCTGGTCAAAACACCACACAGACAATCTTATACTGAAACCATTCATAATTGCACAGACTATGAGCATAAATGTCAAAATATACATTTCAAGATGCAAGATATAAAACACTTATTAGGAATAACACCAGGTGTGTTTGCAACTACTGAGAGGGGTGCTTGTTTCCACCCAACTGTAGGCTTAGCGATTCCAAATGGATTTACCAGTAGCCACCCCCGAGCTGAGACCATGATGCTGCGAGATCGAGTCTTTGTTTGCCAGTGACCAAGAACGAAGGTTAATCTCCTTCTTCTCTGCTATCACTCACTCTGTAGTTTTTCCAAAGTTCTTCCGATCTCTTTTCCTCTTTCCCTCGCGTCTTCCCCTTGATCGCACACTCCTCCTACCTTTTCTCTTTTTGGCGAGGTTGCATGTGGCACAATCTTCCTCACGGTGGTCAGGTTTGAGGACTCTACGGATGGGAATTTCACCCCCATCCCTCATCACTCATGAGGAGCCATTTACCTACCAACCTGGCGGGTGATTTAATTTGGGGCCAGCGAGCCGCTCTTGGTTCTCCAGGCCAGTGAAGTCCAAATACAGTATTAGTTTTGATGGAAGTTAATGCCACCATTCCAGGTGCCTTCCACCACCTTTCTTCAGCCATCGTGGTCTCTTTTTCAGCACATCCCCCTCTTAGCAGTCCTGCAATATATATATTCACAATATTATGTACATTCATCGACCTTTTTCACAAGGTCCATTCACATCACACATTCACCTTTCTGAGTTTGCCACAATACTTGGCCAGTATAGTTATTTTTACAGACTGGGGGAAACATGGTGTTACAACTGCCATTTCAACTTCCTCTACATTAATGCAGAATCGAAGTTGAAGCCATTCTTTCTCTAGATCCCTGCGCACTTGGATCCACATGTTGTGCGGCATAGCCCTAAAAATGTCTATCCATTGATATTGTGTGACCACTTCCAAAGTGATCCTCTAAGTGTTGGATATGTTGTCTTGTATGTATTTGAAATACTGAGCAAAGGTGTTGGCATTTCCACTTCTTCACTTGGGGTCTGAAGATAGATGTGTATCATTCTACGCGATAGCGTCCTACTTTGTCGTAGAAGTATGAGTAGGGAGGCTCCTTCCATCCAATTAAGACTATGAAGATCATTAGCCATGAGTAGTGGAACTATGTCCCTGGTGGTTGTGTCACTGATCCATTTTATAATTATTCCACCCGAGCCTCTTTTAGTCCCATACATTTTCTTCATCTATTTAGCGAGAGTCTTTTCCTTGGCTTTGTCATTCAGGTACTACACAAGCTTCTCTACATTTGACGGTAGGCCTTTGATGAATGCAATTAGCTCTACGTCTATGGAGACTGGTTCTTTTAACCACCAAAATCCTCCATCGAGGACTGCTAACAACTTCTTGACACAAATTTTCACACATTTTCCCCTTTTGAAGTGGGGAATTTCTAGCAAATTGAGAATTCTTGTGTCTTCCAAGCCTATCACCCATTTCTTTGGCTGAAACATTGGATCTTCGAATGGACATGTGCCTAGGATCTCCATGTACACCTGCTGCACAAATTCTGGGAATTTGTTGGTGTCAGACACAACATGGTTTGCGTAGAACAATATTTCGACTCAACCTAGTAAGTCTGGCATGGCCTGCACCCCATCTGGAATGCATGGAAAGATGATTGATTCATTGGGATGCTTGTGCAGGGATCGTGCGGTGGGATGTTTCCCCTTCCTTTGTGTTGGCACATTGGATGTCCCATCCTCTGGTTCTCTTCCTTCCCAGCCTGTCTCTGGCTACCTCGTGATATCCTCAAGTTGTACTTCCTCCTGCTGCATAGACCCCAGCATAGGTTGTGGCCTTGGCCCATCAGAATCTATTCTTTCATTGTCACCACCATTCATTTTGTGGACTGCTTCGGCCCTGGAAGGTTGTGATGGGTTTCTTGTGGTTAAAGGGTCATGGCCCTGTGCATTTTCGTGCAAGTCGTTATCCATCCCAACCATCATTGGTGGCTAATATTATTCCTTGACCAATTTGGCGCTCACTGGTTTGACCTGCAATGAGGGAATTGCATCGACATCGACGATTCCCTCCCTCTGTGTAAACTCATGCTCTGCCTCTACGGTTTCCTGTGATGACCTATGGTTGCTGCATTTTTTTCGTGTTGTTTGGCTAGGTGCGCTGACCTTTGGAGGTGCCATCTTGGGTAGTTCTTCCTTCGTCGATTGATTTTTTGCTGCTACAATTTCGGAATTGACATGTTCGCCTCTCGTCTTCATGCTCCTTAGCTTCGCGGGTTCGCAAATGCACAATGTGTCTCGTTTAGCCCATGTTTTCATTATATATAGGGCATCATAAACGCCCCGAATATTCTCAGAGAATATTCTTTGATGGTTATTAATGCGTTAAAGCTTGTCGAGTACACTTTTTTTAGTTTCATGAATGCCCAATTCACACCTTTTTACCCTGACAACTTGTTTTTTCTTTTCCGACCGTTGACCTATTCTCTGGTGCGATGTACTTTTTTGGTGTATCATAAGTTTCTTCTGTGACGTTTTCCTTAGTGTGCGGTGTTTTCTTCCTGTCAACCATATGCTAAGCACGGTCACTTTTTCTCTTTGTCATGCTTATTTCAGTAAATGTTACGCACGATATTCCCCAATATTTTGTATTTTCTTTCTCTTCTACCTTCTTCTTCCTTTTTCTTATTTTTCAACTTTTGTCTTCCTTTTTATGAGTTTTCTTTCCTAATATCTATTATAGTATACTATATACATGCCTTTCTTACTGTGATGTAACTTTTAAGGGTTAGTAGGTCGACTATCCCTGTACAATTTCAATTGACTACCGTTGATCATTCCTTCCAGTTATGTTCCTCCCAAGTCTTTTAGTTGAAAATATCCCCCATCTGTGACAGTCTTTACTTCATATGTCCCTAGCCAATGCATTCTAAACTTACCAGGGTGTTGGAAAAATTTACCTTCATAGAGTAGAACTAGGTGTCCTCCCTTAAAACTCTTATTTTTAATATGTATGTCATGTCAGGATTTGTCTCTTGATTTCTATACTTCCTAGTGAAATCCTATTAGAATCATGTCCTCTTCCAGTTCCATTAATTGACTAAACCTCTCCTGCAGTGCACCTCTTTCTGTCATGTTGGTAATTGTTGCTACACGCAGAATGGGTACCATAAATTCTAATGGCACCACTTCTTCCTGCCCATACACCAATCTAAATGGCGTTTGTCATGTCAATGTTTTTCATGTGGTCCAATATTCCCATAGTACTAGTGGTATCTTCAAGTCTCAATCATCCCTATTGACATTGCAGATATTAGTCAGAGCATTTTCAAAGATCTTATTGAAAGCTTATACTATTCCATTTGCTTGAGGATAATATGGTGAACTCTTCTGGTGATAGACTTCAAACTCCTCAGCCATAGCCTTGATGGTATTATTGATAAAATGAGTTCCTTGGTCACTCATCAGAATCCTAGGACATCCAAACCTAGTGATCACTTGCTCAAACAAGAAGTGTGCTACTATCTCTACGCTACAGTCTTTGACTAGTGCTTCTTCTTCCCATCTTGTTAAGTATTCAGTCGCAGTAATGATATATCTAGCTCCTCACCTTTTTGTTGGTGGATTAATAGGTCTGACAAAGTCAATTTCCCATTTGTCAAATACCTTAGAATTCACTTGTGGTCTTAGAGTCATCTCATCCCTTCTATTGGGTTTTCCAAACCTCTGACAGACATCACATTTCTGGAAATATTCCTTGGTATATTTATGGATTGTTGCCCACCATAGTCCTATGTGTAATACCTTCTGTGTGGTATCTTTACCCTCATAGTGTCCTACATATATACCTACATGATATTCTACTAAAATTCTGGGCCTTTCATGTTCCAATACACACCTTCTCAAAATGCTATATGCACCCATTTTGTATAAATGTCCTGCAATAAGTTGATAGTCTGCAACTCCGACTACCAGATTTTTCTTTTGCACAGTGATAAACTCTTGTGGTGCAACCCCTGTACTTAATTATTCAATAATATCAATGAATTATTCATTAGCTACCTATACTGAAAATAGTTGTGCATCATGGAAGTTGTCTTCCAAGTTAGTAGGTTCTTCTCCATTAGTTACCCTTGACAGGTGATCAGGTCCTGCATTCAACTTCCCTGGTTTGACTATCACTTTGAAATCAAATTTTTGGAACAATAATAGCCATCTACAGAACCTCCCCCCCAACACTGGCTTTTTCACTAGATATTTGAGGGCAAAATGGTCTGTGAACATTTTAAAGTGTTTACCCAGTAAATAGTGCTTGAATTTATGAAGTGCATATGCCATGGTTAGGCCTTCTCTTTCTGTGGTGTTGCAATTCTGATCTGATTCTAACAACTTTCTTCTTGCAAAGGCTATAGGATGGTCTAAGTCCCCTGCTCTTGGTTTCACGAAAATTTCTCCAAGTGTTATGGTTGATGCATATACATGCACATGAAATGTATTTTCCCAATCTGGAAATAGTAGTATAGGTGTTGTTATCATATTTTGTTTTAAAGTTTCCAATATTTGCTAACAGTCCTCATTCAACTGAAATATGGTGTCCTTCTTCAAAAGTTTTTCCATTGGTGCAATAATCTATGCATACCCTTTTATAAACTTCATGTAATATCCTCTATGTCCCAGTGTTCTTCTTAATTGGTGCACTAACTTTGGTGGTGGTAAACTTACAATTACTGCAATCTTAGCAAGGTCCTCTAGTAAACCTTGTTTCCACACTATATGTCCCAACAATGTTCCAAAAGGTGTACCAAAAATTCATTTCTTGATGTTTAATGATATCTGACATTGTCTGCATCTTTCCAACATTAATATTAACTCTTCTACATTGTCCTTTAATATACTATATACAATCTAGTCATACATATATATACTTATAGAAACTTATGTATGAATTCCTTAAAAGAAACTATGACTACTCTTGAAAATATGGCTGGTGCATTTTTCAGCCTAAATGGCATGACTGTATATTGGTATGATCCCCATTCTGTAGAAAAATTAGTCTTATACCTATCTTCTTGAGCTATTTTGAGTTGATGGTAACTTGAGAATCCATCTGTAAATGAATAGGCTTCCTGGCCTCCCACATTCTCTAAGACCTGATTTGTAAAAGGGGTAGGGAAAGGGTCATGTAAGAAACCATCATTAAGTTTCCTCATATCTACACAAATCCTTATCCCCCCTTTCTTCTTTTCTTGGACTATCATAGGACTGATCCATTCAAATTCCTCCACTGGTTCTATGATACCAGCTTCCAACATTCTGTCAATTTCTGCTTTCACTTTCTGCTTATACACTGGATTCAGTCTATAGGGTGTTTTCCTGATAGGTCTAGCCTCAGGTTTGAGGGGTATCTTCATTTCACCTAGCTCCCCTACTATGCATTTCATCTCTGTAAAGGTAGTTGGAAATAGGTCAATGTACGTGCAATAACTCTGTTATTCTTATACTATTTTCTCATCCCAATGGTCTCCAATACTTTCGATTTTACGATTCTCATTCATCCCAATATTAACTTTATTAACTTTGATTGGTGCAAAATATACTTTTGACTCTAGAGATGGACCTTCCACCTCTCTTCCTCCTTCAGTATCTGTAATCTGAATGTTGCGCAGATCATCTTCATCTCGTGCTTCCTCGTCAACATGATATCATGAGAGTAACTCTTTGACTATCTATCTATTATGTTATTGATATTCTTCCATGATTTCAAATTCTGTTTCATTAATAAATATCGTTCCCTATATCAGCTTCAGCGCTAAATCAATGTTAGGTTTCTCATTCTCAAATGAGAATATTACTACAAAATTGTGTTGTAAGCATGTCCATTATGTAGTGCATTTGGGCATCTCCTAGTCTATATACCAGTTCCCTGGGATTCCTTCCAATGTATGGATAAAGTGATGAGTCCATTCCTCTGGTGGTGTCATCCTCCATTGTCTTTTTCACTTCTCCAAGTGTTCAAGTGGTGTTCCCTATCTATTATACCTCTGCATTTTATTGTTCCCCTGCTCTACACCAAATCTAATGCACAGTAGTCGTTTACACTGATACTAGTCCTGGATGGTTTCTTTGTTCGCACCCAACCATATTTTAGGTTTTTTCTTGAGTGAAATATCTATGGATAAGAGCCTACGATTTTCCAACACTTCATCTTCATATTTTTTCATAAATTCCTCTAAGTCATTTAACCCATGAAAACTGGGAGGTTCTCTTCTCTTTGTACCAACACATCTTACTACACAGTCTATTCTTGCACACCTCCTTGTTGAAACTTCATGCAATTTTTATTTCCAATTATCCAAACATGTATCTGAGTTAGAAGCACATGATGTAATTCTTCTCCAGCTGAGTACCCCATCTACAATTGGGTTAAAATAATCCTCTTCTTGCATGGTGGTTCTGTACAACTGGTTTATTTCCTCTAGATCCAAACAAGTGGGTTCTACAAACCTTTCTCCTTCTGAAGGATCCAATGGGGAAATGAATCTATATTCACCTGATTCAAAAAGCCATTTTTCTTGTCTTTAGGTTGATTATGGCTTGGTTATCAAATGCCCAATGCAATCCAAGAAATCCTAGGTGAGGTGTTGTGTCATATATTATCTCTATTAATTCAAAATCTTCGATAGTGTGCACTCCATCCAAATCTACTATCACACCTTTAAGCCTTCAAATTGGTAATACTCTATATTGATTTGCTAATTTCAATTGGACAAGTGAATATCCTAGTTTGGGTTCTCCGATACACTTCCATGTATTATTAGGTAAGACATTTACTTCAGAGTCTAAGTCTAGTATAATATCACCCATATTAAAATCCCCAATGTTGGCATTCAATCTGAATTATGTTCTTGTCCTTCTTCTTGTATGGAGATGATTGACTATTTTTTATTCTAACTTTCCTTCCACCTTGATGTTACATATTTCTATCATATCTTTTAAAACCTTAATAGATGATGGGTCATTAAATAACTTAACATAAGATTGCATAAAAGTATTTATGGTGATTACTTGCTTTAAAGGTTGTCCTTCATTGGTATGGTCCATTGAGAATGACATCCCATATATTAGTGGATTTTCAAGTTGTTGTATGACTGATGTAGATGCAACATTCTTCTTGAGACACTCCTTTATGGATTCGTTCAATGTTTCCTTTTCCTTCCACGCGTCAAGCTACTTGTGTGGTTCAGTATTCTTCTTAATCCATTGGTGTTGCACTAGATCTTGTTTTAGTGCATCATTTCATTTCTTGGCTCCTCCTCAAGTGACTATATTGATGTTTCTCCCATCATCCCTAGCTTTTGCAGAGATCCATTGGACATTCTGGTTGTTCTGGTTCCTTTTTTCTTAGATCTTCCCCAAGAGTGTCGGACAGTGTTTTGTATCATGATCTGTTGTGCGATAGTACATACATGTCATTGGTGGGAGTGGGAACTCCCTTGCATAATGTCTTGGTTGTTGGAAGTTGTGGAACACTATTGGTCCTCTTCCTCATCCAAATTCTCCTCTACCTCATCTTCCACCTTTGTATCCACCTCAATCTCCTCACGGTGCATTGTAATGAGGTACCTGGTTATACTGCACAGGGTTATACTAAGGATGTGCATTATTATACTATGGATGTGCATTGTTATAATGTTGTTGAGCATTATTGTATGGTGGTGGTACCTGGTTGAGATGAGGTGCATATTTTCTTGTCAAAATTTCTACTTGCACCCTATAAGTTTCTTAATTTGTTTCTCTCATCAACTCTAGCATACTACAATCCTTATCATCATGACCCACTGACTTGCAAAAATTGAAATATGAACTTTTTGGTACTATCTTATATTTTTGCATCATTGGACAGTGATATGGAACATGCCCATGTGTCTTACAAATCTCACACCATGGTCCTATTGTTGGCAATGGGTTTGGCACCCCTGTCACCATATACTGCACGAAAGTTGGATATTCATTTTTACGATGTCCATTTGTCCTGCATAAGATACACCAAACAACTTCTCTTTTCTCTTTACCCTTATTTTGTTTAAGTTGAAATGTTCAATTCTTCAAATCCTGCTTCAACTCCTCTATTGTTGGATCTGTCTGTTGATACTGGTTCTCTTCCAATTGTAAGCCTTCCTGCAAAACCTCTGCTTGAGTTTGGAACTTTGGTTGTCTTAATTGATATTTCAAGTGTGGTAACAGTGAGTTCACAAATAAATGCCTATATTGCATGTCAGTCATTACAATTTTCAACTTACCTTTTAGACGCTTAAACCTCTGATCAATCTCCCAAACATACTCACCTGGTTTTTTCCTGATTTCAATCATTTCATTCATATATTGGTCTTCTGAGATGGGCTTTTAAAATTCATTTGTCAATAGTTTTTTCACATCTGCAATTATTGTCTTTGTTACTCCTGGTGGATTGTTTACATCTAGTCTTATGTACCAATCCAGTGTGCGGTCTCTTAGTTTGATAGCTAATTGCGCGAGATTTGTATCCTCATCTGTAATCTTATTTGCTTCCCAGATATTCTCACAGATGAATAGGTGCTTCTCAGGGTCCTCTAATGCCCCTCCCCAAAATTCTGGTAACCTGATCGTGGGATCATGTCCTTCCATTTTAATCTGTGTTGAACTACTACCTCCACGCGATGCAGATATTTGACTGTTACTTCCTGAATTGGATAATCTAGTTTCTTCTACTTTCTTGGATGTGTGTCTTGTTGTATTTCTTCCACAAAAATTTGGTTGTCTAATCGTTGGTGTTCTTTCTAGTGTATTAGTCACACATGGGGTTGTAGGTTCCACATTGACAGTGATATGGATTGGAGTTCTCCCTTCTGTTCCTACCCTTTCATTTCTTGTTTTCCTCTCATATGTTGTGCACAATATTTCCACAATATTCTCCACATCTTGAAGATCCTATACCTCTTATTCATCGCTTTCCAATCCCTCTCTATCAACTATGGATCTCTTCTTGTTATTCATCTTATATTTGCAAGGTGCTCCACTACGCGTCTTTCCATCTATTTACATTATCTACTTTATTTGGTATTCCTCTGTCATGATTGGGTCCATGGCCTCCTTCTTATTTCATTTATCTATCTCTTCCTCCATTTATTAGTTTCCTGTCAATGCTTCCCCCCCTTCCCCCATGCACGCAGGCAAGTTTAGTTGTCTAATTCCATAGTAATCACACCGTTGTCATAAAATAAAATCTTGATTGAAGTATACAGGGATATGATGTACCTACCTATGGGTCCCTTTAGAAAATCCTTCTCTATTTCAGTGTAATAATTCAATGTATCTACTGCAAATTTGGTGATAAACCCTGCAATAATACTATCTAGCCATAAATCTTCTCTGCACGTGAATTTGTTATTAACTTGTTGTAATTGTGCGATATCCATAGGATTCCACTCCAACTATCTAATTTCATTTGTAGGTTGGTTTTATTTTAACCTCAATAACCACTCTTTCAACAAATGTGGGAAATCACAGAAAAATACCTCATGCAAGTTGCTAAACATGTATTTGTCGAGATATTTGAGTGGTGTTATCTTAGGGTCTTTGTTTTCCTTCTACGTAAAATCAAGTTCCTTCGTTTTAAACCATCTTTCGATCTCTGCGCTTGTTGGATTCCATGGCCTGAACATTCCCTTGTATAACTTCATTCTCCGTGCATTTATTCCATGGATACAGTCCACTCAATCCTATGCAGTTCCAGCCGGCAACAAAACCATTTTTTAGTTAGATCTCTGATTTCTTACTTCTTCTTGGCTTGACCTAGGTTCAGATCTTAATAGGTTTCCAACAAAACCCTCTAAAACTATCGGCCCTCCTAGTAAAACAAAAGGAAACTTTGCGCAAAGGGTGCAGAACGCAGTCTCACCTAAGATAGCTCTATGGGTGACTACAATACCCAGATGTTTGCAGTCCAGAAATGAGTGGGGATCTCAGAGTGTATTCTATTTTGCTTTATGCATTAAACTTGTTAGTGATTCAATTATTTCTAAGATTCATTCACATTTAGCCTTATTCATGCATGCTAATACATCTAGTTAATCATTCATTCATAAGATAATCATTGAAATAAAGTAAACATTCAATAAGAATCACACATAACACAAGTTTTACCATGGTTCACTCCCTCCTGGGGCTACATCCACAAATATTTGTCTTGTATTCTCTTTTAATTAATCTGCTGTAAAATATGGCACTACACACATTAAATATTCAATCATACAATCATGATGAGGTTAAAGAACCTCAATGAGGCAGAAAAGATCAAACCAGGATCCTAAACCTGTGACCTAACCCTCAAAATCTAGCTTATCCTACTCTTCTATAACCTTATTACCACAATTATCAACAACCTTCAACCACTTAACCAACCTATAACCTAGACCTTCTAGGTTCTTATTTATACTATTTTACAGGCTTATAGCCATTACACTCCTTATAAAAATCCCTAACCCTATCATGGTTAGGTTTCCCTGCCTCCTTGCCACATGGATTTTCCTCTTGCATGTTGTTTTTCCTTCTTTTTCTGCATGTTTCTTTCTTTCCACTTGTTGTGCATGCTCCAAAATTAGGTCTTCCTTTCCAAAAATAGGTCTTTCCTCAAAATAGTCCTGCACCCAACACATGGAAAAAGTATGTAGAAGAACATGCATGAGGAAATAAAATCTCAGGAGGGCAGTGCATCAATTAACACACAGAATCAAAGCGTGCAACATTAATACCTTTGGAAAGGTCAAAGGAAATCTCATGAAGGAGAGAGTCGTGCAAAATCACTATCATGATCTAAATCCCTGCAGAACTCTATAAGTTAACATGTTACAATAGAAGAAGAATCCTAGCCGTTAATTGTCCTTTTTAGATTGAACTAGAACCGTTGATCGACAACGATCTCTCTTTTTGAAGGGATCTTAAATTACAACCATTTGATCAATATTTCAGGAAGAATATCAACCATTGGATCAAGTATTGGAAGGATAACGTATGTTTCGAGACTCTGGAACTTCGCCACTTCAGAGACTATTGGAGACTAGGAAAAGCTATGAAGTTTCGAAGCCCCAAAATCCCACCAACCGTTAGATTGAGGGAAGAATTCATGAGTAATTCGAGTCATTAGATAGGTAGTGGAAGGATAGTGTAAGCACTTTTCTAGGTATAACTCCGACAGAGTTTAACAACTTTAGAGTTGTAATATCCTAGAGTCTCGGAGTACCAAAACCATGAAGAATGTTGATCTAATATCCTTCGTGATATTTCTAGACTATATCATCGATGTGAAACATGGTGAAAAGGGAGATTAATTCACATCCATTGATTTCACAAAGATTAAATCATAGTCGTTGATCATGGTCATTCGATGTTGACCCTCCAAACATAAAGAAGTCTGAGTCGACTAAAATCTCGAAGGCCAAAATAGTGAAATCACGCAAGCCATCGGATCTAAGAGTGAAGCTAATGTGGAACTTCTGTTTTGTTGATCACGTGTCTTGTGCTTCATGATAGGGGTGCCATGTGGGGACTCGTGTCACATGAATTTAGTGCCTTTTGGATCCCAATATGTACATTTTTTAGTGACACATGGCACACATACGACGGGTCCATGTCACCATAGGTGACGTTAACATACCATGTCATCTCTGGGATGATGGCCTTCGAGGGTGTCCAGCTTCTCCTACCACCAAAAGTGTCAAAGGACGAAGTGGAGAAATCACACAAACAATTGATCTAAATATCCTTCAGAATCTTTCTCCGTCGTTCGATCAAGTATAGTCGAAGGATAGCGTAAGGGGTACTATCAACTTGAAATAATCGGTCTCCTACACTTTATGACTAATTCAGTAGGTCAAACTCCAGGAGAGTTGGAAGATTGTAAATAGAAAAAATTCCAAAATTGTGAAATCCCATAATCCCAAAATGATTGTGGACCATCCATTCAACGAGAGATTAATTCATGATCGTTGATTTAGTTTAAGCCTCTAGATAAGACAAGATCATCCATTCAACATAAGATTAAATCGCAATCATCTGGTCTACTAGTGGAGATAATGGAAATGCTTTGGAGAAGTTTACTTCAAGAGGTATTACTCTGGAATAATACAAGGATAGTCGAAAGGTCAAAGTTCGGAGGACTTGGTTCCAACATCGGTCTTATAATCAGGTAAAGGAGTTGATTAAGGGAACCAAGGGCCTAGAAGTAAATAATCCCACCGACATTTGAATAAGGTCCTATGTAGAAGAATAAGGATGGAAAGAGAAAGCATTAAAGGAACAACGCTTAGAGTGGATAAGCTCATGGATTTCGATCCCATGGTCATAAGGAAAGTGGATTGAAGGATCTACATAATTCAAATCTAGATACAAGAAATAATATGTGAAGGAATAAAATGATAAAACGACTTAGAAGGGATTCAAAGTATTTTAAAATTAAAATAAATATTAATA
>JASDQU010237006.1:0-16975 GCA_032191745.1 Picea mariana
ATAATAAAAGGTGAAATCTTTGCTTGTGCTTCTACAATTTGAATATATTGTGATCTCCATGTGTTGATGAATCTTGTATGCACTTAATAACTCAATAAATCAGTAGTAGTTAGTGATTCCAAGAAAGAATTTGGCTTGGGATCATTACAGCGAGTGAAAAAATAGTTGTTCTCAAGAATTTGAATGGTTAGGTGACTGGCCAACAAATGATGAAATGGGAATTTCTAGCTCATTATTTGATGACTTTTCAATCTCATGCCTTCCAAAAGAAAGAGAGGTGGCCATGCAACATTCCCTCAATGTTGAACCAGTTAATATTATAGAGGAACAAAAGAATGCATGTGATCATGGCTTATATGTGGATCACTTGATTACGAACTTGCATAAGATGTATGATGATAAAGTGCCTTGGATTGATGGTTTCCCATGTGATTTTTACAAGGCGACATGGATTTTTTTAAGGCCTAGATTACTCTAGGATATAAAACATCCCTTAAGAAATAATCTTTAGCATGGGAATTAACCAATATTTCTTCAATAGTCCCAACTCCCCATGGTGTAGAGTAGTCGGTGAGGGAGTGCACTATTAAGGCACTCCGTAAGTGAAGTCACCAGTTCAAAATCTCTAGGGACACCTCAAATCCAACCATGTTAAGGGTTGGTACGGTACCGGACGAGTGCGATCCCTGGGTGATTTTGACGGCTTAGATGCCCTTGGGTCATGGAATCTCAGCCATAGGCCAATCCCAAAAGTCATGGATAGTTAACTAACAAAAAAAAACCAATATTTCTTCAATTTCATTCCCAAGGTGCGATGATCTTGAGTTGATTATCAACCAAAGGCCAATTACGTTGTTTAACGCTTCCTACATGATTTTGATAAAATACTTATATCTTCATCTCAAGTATATTTTGTCAAAGATTACCATGGTTGAGACAAGCTTTATTCATTGTTGATACATTTTAGACAATGTTATCATTGTATGGGAGGGAAATGTATGGGATTACATCTTATGCATGGATGTTATTTTCAGTAAGATCAACTTCAAGAATTGTTATGACTAGGTTGAGTGGCATTTAATCATTGTGATGCTTAAGCCCTTGAGATTTAGTTCATTATGCATTGAGGTTGTGGAGACCCACTTTACGAACTTGTCTATCGATTAATATATGCAAGATTAAGGAGGATAATTCATTTCAATCCATTATGAAAGGTTTTTCGTTATATATAGCCATGTATGTGTTGTCTTTGGAATCCCTATTCTATTTATAAAATGCCATAATTTTAGAGCAAGGTTGTTAAAATCGTCCTAATACCTTAACTTGATGCTGTACAACTAGTGAATGACCACTTTTCCAATGACTCTTTTTTACCATTCTAGAGGATGAAGTTTCCTGGGACAACATGATGAAGAGTCTAGAAGTTTTTTGTTTGGCATTGAGGTAGAACATTCAATGGCATAAATCCTGGTGTTGAGAGTCAGAGTTAGTTCCCAACTCTAAATTGGTAGGCTACTTAGAATTGGTATTGGCTTCAATAGGGCTAGATATTTAAATTCATTAGCATTCCCTTTGTTTTCCATGATTCCCTTGAGGAATTATGAGAAGTGGTGGTGTAGAGGGTTGGAAAGAAAATTGATAAGTTGGTAACAAGGCCTTTGGTAGTAGTGGCCAAGTTTCTGATTTGCAAAAAAATTGACCATGACTCTGTTAGGAAATGAGGAACACTTCCACACTAAACCTAGTAGAAGAGAGGAAGAAAGATTTAATCAAGAAAGTAAATGACAAAGCAAGCATATAGTACACAAATATTTTACCCTGGAAACCCAAACGGGAAAACCAACATTCCTTGAGTGTTTTTCTCTCTTGTTGTCTTATTCCTTCAGAATAAAAGGTTACATGCATGACCTTGGTCTACACCTAAGACACAATCAACATCATTTTTGGCTTACATATACACAACCAACAACCTCTAAAATGATTTCTCTAAAGATTATATTTTACAACATTACAACACACCTTATTTATAAGCTTTACAGTAGGCAAAACCCTAAAGAAAGATGTGCAAAAACTGTTACAGATCCTCGCAGATCATTGGCTACAAATCCCGTGAATCTCATGTTTCTATTATAGTCGACTCTAAGTCGGTTTACTAGTTGATTACCAATCGACCTCCATTAAGTCTTCAATCGATTTCCATGCACCCTCCTGTCGGCCTCTTGTCAGTTGAAATCTTCAACTTGTTGTTGATTTCTTCGATTTCGAATTTACCTGGTTGATCCACCTTGACCTTCGACTTGATGTCGATTTCTTCGACTTCAAATTTACCCGGTAGATTCACCTCGACCTTCGACTTATTGTCGATTTCTTTGAATTTCACTACAAAGAATATAACAACCAAACGGTCTCCCACTTGTCGTCTTCTTTGTTGAAACTGTGATATTTTTGAACTATCATTCACATACCCTTGGCAACAATGCCAATTCCCTCTCTGAACCAAGAGAACTTCACAACACTCACAGACTTGGTCAAAGAATTTGCTATGTTTTCCAATGTGTCTACTTTCTCCAACAACACCTTGTTTCTTTCCACCATGTCTCTTATGAAATAATATTGTAGATCAATGTTCTTAGTCTTGGAATGACACACTGGGTTATTTTCTAGAAATATTTTGCTTTGACTATCACAACTTATCTTCATAGATATTTTCTCAAACCCGATTCCTAAACACAACCTTTGCAACCATACTACTTCTTTCTTCCATTAGTGTCCACCATGCATTCAACTTCTTTTGTTGAAAAGGATATGACCACATGTCTCTTACTCATTGAGTTGATTGCTCCACCGAACATATTGAAAACATCTCCACTGGTCAACCTTCAGTGATCCATATCTCTAGCTTAGTCGGCGTTGACAAAGCTATGTACATTTAATTCACTGTCTCTTCTAAGTTTTCCTTGGTAGAATATAGCATAGTCTTTTGTGCCACACAAATACTTGAATACTCTCTTTATAGTTGTCTAGTGCTCCTTTCTAGGTATATACATGTATCTAATCAACAATCCCACTACATGATAAATGTTTGGTCGAGTGCATACCATCACATACATTAGACTACCAACAACACTTGCATATGGAACACGTGCCATGTCCTCTATTTCCTCTCGTGTCCTTGGACATTGTTCAACATTTTGATCCGGATTTATGAGCGGAATGAAAGGAAAAAAAAATTATAATATTAACACAGATACATAGTGAATAATAACAGAGATACAGTAAAACTTGACTTCTATTAAATAAGAAATATGTTGAAACTGTAAAATGCAGAATGGAAACAAGCTTGCTAGAATGGTGGTTGCTTATCTCTGAGAAGAGATGTGATGATTACGCTCATTCATAAGAAGATGAGTACAATGTGTCTCTAAGAGAATTTTTATAATGAACATGAATTCCAAAACCCTAGACATCCAAAAAACCTATCCCTAAAAGATGAAGCACCAAAAGTCATGTGGGCCCTGTTGGGGTAAGTTAGTACATCAACTTCTCAGGGTCGCAACTTTTGCATACGATCTTCATTTATGGTGCAGGATAGCTCATTGGAAAGGTATTGACGAGGATCTTCGTTTCATAGGATCAATCATGCCTTTAAGGATAATTGAGGTGACTGATCATGAAAAAACGTCGTTTAGGCCCTCAAAATGACCCCAGAAGTTTAGGACCCGAAAAACAGCTAAAAATAGTAAATTGCCAAAAAAATGTTTTGAGCCAATTGGAATAGGTGGGTGGCCATCGATATCCTCCTGGATCACATTTATCCTTTCTCCCAAAGGATCACGCATAGCCAAATCAGTTAGTCAACTCAAAATGAAGATTGATGATATATAGAAAAACTACACTGTTATCTTACGCTCAATTTGTTTTTTAAGATATCCATGCTCAATAGAGTCGGTCAAAATTTAGAAAATCCTCTTGCAAACAATTGAAAATGATTGAAAATGCATAAATCCAACTGTAGAAAACCGTGTAATTTCGCTTGAGCATTCAAACCCTCACACACTGAGAAGAAACATTGAAAACGAAAAAAAAAGTGGGTTTTCTTTTCTAATCCAGTCACATAGTTTAGCCTTCAAACAACAATTTCATATGTTTCAGCATAAGCAAAAAGAAGCTAAAAAAGTAACGTCTAAGCCATTTCTTGGCAATGATTACATTGTATCAAAACTTAAAAGTATTCAAAATATATATTAAATAAAAACTAAAAATATCCCCCCCAAAGAAATTTGATTATTTTTTACTTACCAAAGCTTCAAACTTGTTCTTAGTTGTACGAAATGGTAGCTATGTTTCTTTAGCAACAATTGCCACAATTTTCATGTCAAACATACCGAAACTCACACAAAATCATATTATGGAAGAATGAAAACACCCAAAAGTCAAGAACTGCAACTATTTCATATACGATTCTGTGAACTTGTCTTTACATATTAAAGAAGGGATGAAATTGTGGGGGTGAAATTGTGATGAAATTGTAATCTTTGATTGAACTTTACATATTAGTTTTTGTTTACAAAACATATCTAATATAACATATTAGTCTGTATTTACAAAATAGACCCAATATAAGGGTCAAAAGTAAGAATTAGTATGGAGCATAGCACAAGGTTCCTGCTAAAGTAGGGAAACAAGTAGGTATTTTCAGTAAGCATTTTCACTAAATATAGCTTTAGAAAACAAGAACAATCGACATATATTTTAAGAAAAACTAGACTCTTGAAGACTTTAGTGAAGGTCCTTCGATGAAATATAGCCAGAAGATACTCAAGAATCATGAAAGGTTCGCTATGGTGGTCCAAAGGGACTTTAGTTATATTGTTGCATCGCTATCAACGAACAATGTGCGTGTTTGTTTACTTCTTGAGTTGGGTATGTTAACATACAACACATGAACCCTTCCTCTGATGAAGTGCGGGTATCTATGAAAGAGTGGCTGGATTAAATAGCTAATGAGGGGTAGATTCTTACTGTAGAAATATCTTTGAATTTTCCAATTCCAATTTCCCAAAACCAAATTGGAAAAATAGATATAAGGAAATAAGAATGAGTTACAGGGTCCAAGATCCTAATTTCAACCATCCATTGAATGAGGGGATTTAACGAGGCACATAATACGCTCTGTTGGAACGAAGTCCACCCGAATGATAGTCTATATGCCCAACGTCTAGAGCAGTAGGATTAGGTCTTCCCCCGACGTAACTAGGGGTAAAAAGAACTTACATGAGATTGCATGTAGTTAGGAGGTAGGGACTCCCACCTCTGATAGTCATTTTTGTTGTTCACAATATCATGAGGAATTAGATGGAAGAAGGTATAAAGAGGTGAAGCATGAGAAAAAATGATGCTCAAAGTGTCGAGTCAGGCATCTTACCTTGGAGGAGAAACTCAGTTTCACGATGCTCACTTCACATCCATTTCTGAGATGAAGCCTGGCTCATAGAACTATTACTCCAAGGTCCCACACATCCATCTCTGAGCTGAAGCCTGGCTCATAGCACTATTACTCCAAGGACCAAATTTATATGCCTGAACGTGGAGGTAGAGGGCTTGACCTTTCTACACCCAAGTTGAAGAAGAGATTCACATGCCTATTGTTTTTTGATCTGCTGCAGGGACAAGCACTTGTTGTTGTTTGATTCGCTGCAGGGACAAGCACCTATTGTTTTTGTATCAATAGTAGTAGGTAGAAAGATGGTCTCCTTATCATTAGATCCTGGAGTTTGGATGTGTTAAATGCATGTTAGTATTAGGTGAGAGATATCAAATTTGACAATCGATATGTACAAAAACCTATCTCTCTTTCACAGATTTACTAGAACAACCACAATAGGCTCCCAACTCATTCCTTAACTCGTGGTCCACTGGCGTACACGAAGCTAGAAGCTATAATTTTCATAGTTGTCTCATAAAAAACAATTGGCATGCATGCATGAAGATCTCAAATGGAGTTGACATACAACCTCTCACAGATGGACACAAGCCCCCCGTCTGGGTTGGGTGATTTTACAGAGAGTTTGTGCCACCTGTCCGCGTCCATTTCCATCGTTACGTATATTCCTTTGTTCGAGCAGGGCTCCTTCCTTATGGAAAAGGGTTGCTTCATTTATGTTTGACCCTACAATTTCATTGGAAATGGACAATATTTTTGGGTGAGAGTGTATTGCCCAATTTTTATTCAATACATCGTTGTTTCCCATGGATGTATTTTTTATTTTAATTTTTACCCACCATATGAGATCTCAAACCTCAACGTCATTTGCTTTTCTTTAACGTTTGTTTGATGTATTCGAACTTTGGGTTGTGAAACTATGAAGCAGATTTGGTTAAGTATGTGGTTCGGTGTGTGTGTGAACAACAGAAAAAAATGTGAGCCTTTCAAGTACCCTAAATTGAAGTGACATATTCTTTTATATCCAATGTTTCTAGTGAAGAACGTGTAAGATATATGAGGATCAATTAAAAGTGAAGTTTTGAATATTGAAAGTATTACATACTTAAGTCTTTTATGGTATTTCATAGTTAATATTATTGCATATGTAAAGTTGGAAGACATGAACCTGTCAGGTTCACTTTAATAATAAGCGGAGGAGATATGAACAGGAAATCATTGGTTGATAGAGAAAAATATTGCCACTGCAAGGTAAACTACTCGATCTACACTAAGAAAAAGAATCGTAATAGAGATAATAGGCCAAGGAAATAAGTGGGAGGAGAACGAGGCAAAGACTTATAAGTAAGTCGAGAGAGAAGGCTTATAAGTTCTCGGTTGAGGCTGAGTGCACAGGAACTTGATTTGTTACGTTCCACTTGTCCACCTACAAGTCCCAATGTTATTTTTATGAAATAACAAAGTATCTTCTATTTTTATTTGGTCTTCTATTTAGCAAAATAAATTATTCAACACAAACTTTTTGTGATTCTGTTTTAGCTAAATTAGATGACTAGTGATTTGTGTTTTAATTGGATGACTAGGGATTTGTTTTTCATTCTTTCTTCTACTATTGCTTCATTGGCCTTGAACAAAAATACTTAATAATGCATGATCAATAGGGGGAATAGCAAAATCAAATAGAATATGGGATGAAACAAGCTACCCATTGGGATTCCTATCCATACAAAGGAAGAAATTCCTTTGTGCACTAATGACCTCCCAATCTCCCACCTAATGGTGTAGAGGTGAATCAAGAGAGATTGTATATAAGTGTATGCATAACCACCTTCATTTGCTAGAGAAATATGATAATTCATGAGCTCTAATACAGTATACAAACACAACCATTCATGAAGGCATAGATGACGATCTTACATACAGATAGATGAGGTCTCAAAGAAAGGATTTTCTATTATGTTACTTCATGAGCTCTATACAATATATGAAAACGCCATTCATCAGGGCATAGACCACGATCTTACATACATATAAACGTGGTTTGGAAGGAAGGATTTTCTTCAGCCTGATGGTAGCCTGATGGTATTGCAAAATACATGGATTTTCCTCGACCTGATGGTTTTGCAAAATATTCAATTTCCAACTCAATAGCCAGGACCTCGTTGCTCAAAACCTTCTCAACAGAAACATAGCCATGCAGTGGCACTTGTTACTTTAATTAAATAAATGTGATACTTTCTTATTTTTAATATAAAGAATCTTATTACTTTACTTTAATAAAATATATATAATACCTAATATCACTTTAAAATATATAGTACCTAATATCACTTTAAAATTGATGTGATACTTTCTTATTTTTAATATAAAGAATCTTATTACTTTACTTTAATAAAATATATATAATACCTAATATCACTTTAAAATATATAGTACCTAATATCACTTTAAAATTGACGTGATACTTTCTTATCTTTAAGATAAAGAAACTTATACTTTCTTATTTTTAAAATAAAGAATCTTATTACTTTACTTTAATATAAAATATATATAATACTTAATATCACTTAAACACTTAAAATATATATTCTTAATCATTAAATCTATTTAAAATATCCTCTTAACCTCCATTTTAAACAACTATAATATCTTATAACTCCATACCTATTCAAAGTTGGATACCTATCATGGATTATAAACACATGGCATACCCGTACCCTGCAAGCGCCGGACAGAAATTGAGAAAGTGGACAGATGATTGAATTGATAGTGACAAACACAACTATAGAGAGGTTGTTTCTGGGCTTCTTTCCTTCTCCATGTAAGAAACAATGGGCATCCATTAAAATTTATTATAAGGGGAACATACCAGATCTTAAATCCAACACCAATGTGAAGCAAGAAAATCAAGCAGCAATTGCAGACCATGGCAGAAGGCTTATCAACCCCACTGTAAGGATTTTTTTTCTCCCATGAATTCTTATGAGGATTATGGTTGTTTTCTTTACATTTTGATAAAGGCATTTATGTGTTCATGTTTGAAAGGATGGGCAAGCAAAGCATTGAGGATTAGGGTTAATAGGAAATTTTTTAGGAGATGAAGATTGAATTTTTAGAGAAGTTTGGGGTGTCTATGGGAGAACATTTGGACTCTTTTGGCGGGTAAAATAGAAGTATTCTTTGGACTGGTCTTTGTCCTTGGGTATGGCCCATCCTTTCATTCCAGGTTCTAGATCTGTAATGATAGGTTCTACCATTCATTTCCCTGCGAACGCTCAGGAGGCTTTTCTGCCTAGGACGACCTTGGGTACTGGTCTTTCTTAGGTGGAGGCCAACTGTGGTTTTAGTAACGGGAGAACATTTGAAATTTTGTGGTGGGTAAAATAGAACTATTCTTTAGACTGGTCTTTGTCCTTGGGGATGGCCCATCCTTTAATTACAGGCTCTGGGTCTGTGATGATAGGTTCTCACCATTCATTTCCCTACAAAGGCTCAGGAGGCTTTTCTGCCTAGGACGACCGCGGGTACTGGTCTTCCTTAGGTTGAGGCAGGGGAGGCCAGCTGTGGTTTTAGTAATGGGAGTTTGATTCATTCCAGTAATGGCAGATCCAATAATCTGGCCTTTGATCTGCAGTTTTTAGCAAGATAAGTGGTTTCAGGGTGCTAGGCTCCTCAGTTATCCCATTTAGAATGTTAATCTTATACAGTGCTTTTCATTTCTATTCTTTTTATCTCATCTCAGGTAATAAATGTATTATGTTTTTTGGTCATCTCCTTCAAATCTCCTGATCTACAAAAATGTGCAAAACTGACATTTATTGCACACAATTTTGTCTTAGAGGGATTCAGACCTGACTTGTCCATTGTCCATATCCCTTGACTCCTAGAATTTTTCAAATTCGATGCACTCAATTCTAAACTTAGGGGGATCCATGCTCGGTTGCCCATATGGTACTAATTTACAGATGTGTTGTTGCAGGTTCATTGCGGGTCAGGAGACTAGAAAAACTGAAAACACTTATAACACAAATGTTGATAAGCTAGCTATTGAATTAAGCCTAAAACAAAGTAGCATGGCAGAGCTTGAATGGTATAAGGAGGGTTGTGAGAAGGACAGTGGCATCAAAGATTATGATACCTTCAAGAGACTTGACAAGAAGGACATTGAAGCTGATACGCGTAGGGTTAAGCTTGCAGATTTCTGGGATGATATTATTGAAAAGTGGGAGGGTCATGAGTTGCCAAGTGATTTTGAATCCTAAAATAAGTGGATGGAAGAGAAAGAAAAATCTCGCAGTTCAAGACGTCAAAGACCTGGAAAATGTCAAACAAGGCCAACACCAAAGACTAGAAAATCTTTTCACCAGAGGATGTAACAAAGATGGAAAACACTCTCAGCATTTCTCCAGATGTTTTCTTGGAAGGAAGTAGCTTCATGATGTGGTGGGAAGAATGGAAAGAATATAAGAAAAATCAATCACCTGAATGAAGCTCTCCTTTATATAAGATGATGGAAAAGTTGCAGGTTAGGTAAATGAAAAAGTTATTTCTTTATATAGGTGAATGAAAAAGTTGTTTCTTCAGAGCTAGGTTGCTTGTTTTGTTTTCGAGATGCAAGAAAGAGGGTTTTCTTCTAATTAGATTGCTTATTTTTCTTTAGAGATGCAATTTCTGTTTCTAGCTTCAAGGAAAAGTAGGTTGCTTCTACTATGAAGAAGAGAAGAAGGTTGCGTGTTTGTTTACATATCATAATAGTATGATGAATTTTCCAAGTGGAGAATTGGACTTTTTCGTATATGTAACACATATTCCCTATGTTTGATAAATGTGGTTAACATATGTTTGATAAATGTGGTTAACATGTTTTGTTTAGAGTAAACACAATTTGCTCCTTCGATTCATACTAGAAAATTCATACACTGATTTTTTGATGTTGAGAGGTGAGATAGTTGACCATTCAGAGTTGTGTTTGTCAACACAAGGCAAGGGAATGTGAGTGTAGGTATTCTTCTCTTACACTTTATAGGTTAAGTGTAATTATTCTTCTGTTGAGTATTTTATTGGAAAGAACAGTTAGACCAACTATGTTGTTTCTTCACAATATATTTCAAATCAAGCCAAAAAAACCTTCTTTCAATTTTAAATATAATTATTAGAAAATCTGATATAACATGTTCTAAGTGTTCTCTATGTCTATCTTTAATGGTGGCAGTTCCTTGATCCATATATGAAGCTTGACATCTTAAGAATGGATATTAGAAATCTCTTAAATGTATAAACACATTTACAATATCCCAAAGGGGAAGTTCTTGTAGACAAACGACGAGTCAACTAAACACATTTATCTCACCCATTTCCCCCACCCGTGGCATCATAATCCACTCTTGCAGTCAAATCCAAATGTATTATATTTTATATTTTATATGTTACAGCATCAATGATCTTTTATTTTAAGTCTTTGATATAGAAAAGATTAATGGCTAGAAATGTCATCAAGATAGAACACTTCCTCGTTGGATTTGTATGGTGGTTATTTTGTATGGATTGATGGCATGACCATTTTTTCTAATCATAGAGCCATTTGATTTGCCATTTCTTGGAGAGAAAAATAATTGTGCATGCATAAAATTTTATCATGAATGTTTCTCATTTGAAAATTCCTACATGCTTATGGGTGACAACTCACATATGTTTCTAAGGCCCTTTATTTCACCCATGTTGATGAAGAAAATCAAATGCATGCACCAAGCTTTACCATGTCTTGAGTTTGGATGAAATCTAGTAAGCTAGAGATGCTCAGTTTCAAGATCATTTGCATTGGCTCAATTTGAGAGATAGGCCCACCAAGGCCTTCATTAAGGTCTTCGAAATTAAAGAAGTTAGTGAAAAAATAGTTGTTCTCAAGAATTTGAATGGTTAGGTGACTCGCCGACAAATGATGAAATGGGAATTTCTAGGTCATTATTTGATGACTTTTCAATCTCATGCCTTCCAAAAAAAAGAGAGGTGGCCATGCAACATTTGTGCAATGTTGAACTAGTTAATATTATAGAGGAACCAAAGCATGCATGTGATCATGGCTTATTTGCAGATCACTTGATTACGAACTTGCATAAGATGTATGATGATAAAGTGTCTAGGCTTGATGGTTTCCCATGTGATTTTTACAAGGTGACATGGCTTTTTTTAAGGCCTAGATTACTCTAGGATATAAAACATCCCTTGAGAAATAATCTTTAGTGTGGGCATTAACCAATATTTCTTCAATAATCCCCATGGTGTAGAGTAGTCGGTGAGGAAGTGTGTTGTTAAGGCACTCCATAAGTGAAGTCACCGATTCAAAACTTCTGGGGACATCTCAAATCCAACCATGTTAAGGGTTGGTGCGGTCCAGGCCGAGTGCGATCCCTGGGTGATTTTGACGAATTAGATGCCCCTGGGTCATGGCATCTCAGCCATAGGCCAATCCTACAAGTCAGGGATATTTAGCTAACAAAAAAAACCAATATTTCTTCAATTTTATTCCCAAGCTACGATGAGCTTGAGTTGATTATCAACCAAAGGCCAGTTACATTGTTTAACGCTTCCTACGTGATTTTTCTAAAAGACTTATATCTTCATCTCAAGTATATTTTGTCAAATATTACCATGGTCGAGACAAGCTTTATTCATGGTTGATACATTTTAGACAATGTTATCATTGTATGGGAGGGAAATGTATGGGCTTACACCTTAGGCATGGATGCTATTTTCAGTAAGATCAACTTCAAGAATTCTTATGACTAGGTTGAGTGGCCATTAATCATTGTGATGCTTAATCCCTTGAGCTTTAGTTCATTATGCATTGAGGTTGTAGAGACCCTCTTTATGAACTTTCCTATCAATTAATATATGCAAGATTAAGGAGGATAATTCATTTCAATGCATCATGCAAGGTTTTTCATTATATCTAGCCATGTATGTGTTGTCTTTGGAATCCCTATTCTATTTATAAAATGCCATAATTTTAGAGCAAGGTTGTTAAAATCATCCTAATACCCAAACTTGATGTTGTACAACTAGTGAATGACCACTTTTCCAATGACTCTTTTTTACCATTATAGAGGATGAAGTTACCTGGGACAACATGATGAAGAGTCTAGAAGATTTTTGTTTGGCGTTTAGGTGGAACATTCAATGGCATAAATCCTTATGTTGAGAGTCAGAGTTAGTTCCCAACTCTAAACTGGTAGGCTACTTAGAATTGGTATTGGCTTCAATAGGGCTATATATTTAAATTCCTTAGCATTCCCTTTGTTCTCCATGATTCCCTTGAGGAATTATGGAAAGTGGTAGTGTAGAGGCTTGGAAAGAAAAATGATAAGTTGGTAACAAGGCCTTTGGTAGTAGTGGCCAAGTTTCTGATTTGCTAAAAAAAATGACCACGACTCTGTTAGGAAATAAGGAACACTTCCACACTAAACCTAGTAGAAGAGAGGAAGAAAGATTTAATCAAGAAAGTAAATGACAAAGCAAACATATAGGACACAAATATTTTACCCTAGAAACCCAAATGAGAAAATCAACATTCCTTGAGCGTTTTTTCTCTTGTTGTCTTATTCCTTCAGAATAAAAGGTTACATGCCTGACATTGGTCTACACCTAAGACACAATTGACATCATTTTTGGCTTACATCTGCATGACCAACAACCTTTAAAATGATTTCTCTAAAGATTATATTTTACAACATTACAACACGCCTTATTTATAAGCTTTACAGTGGGAAAAACCTTAAATAAAGGCGCCCAAAAATGATTACAGATCCTCACAGATCATTGGCTACAAATCCCGTGAATCTTAGGATTCTGTTACAATTGACTCTAAGTCAGTTTACCAATTGATTACCAATTGACCCCCATTAGGTATTCAATTTGTTTCCATGCGCCCTTCTGTCGGCCTCTTGTGAGTTGACCTCTTTGATTTGTTGTCGATTTTTTTGATTTAGACTTTACTCGGTCGATCTACCTTGACCTTCGACTTGTTTTTAATTTCTTCAACTTTGAATTTACCCCGTCGATCCACCTCGACCTTCGACTTGTTGTTGATTTCTTCGACTTTCAATGTAAAGAATATAACAACCAAACACTCTCCCACTTGTTGCCTTCTTTGTTGAAACTGTGAGATTTCTGAACTCTCATTCACAGACCCAAGGCAACAACTCTCATTGCCTCTCTGTACCAAGAGAACTTCACATCACTCACAGACTTGGTCAAAGGGTTTGCTATGTTTTCCAATGTGTCTACTTTCTTCAGTAGAACCTTGTTTCTTTCAACCATGTCTCTTACGAAATAGTATTGTACATCAATGTGATTAGTCTTGGAACGATACACTGGGTTATTTTCTAGACATGTTGTTCTTTGACTATCACAACTTATCTTCATAGCTCTTTGCTCAAACCCGATTCCTAAACACAACCTTTGAAACCATACTGCTTCTTTGCTTCCATGAGTGGCCGCCATGTATTCAACTTCTTTTGTTGACAAGGACATGACCACATGTCACTTACTCATCGAGTTGATTGCTCCACCGAACATCTTGAAAACATCTCCACTGGTTGACCTTCGGCGATCCATATCTCCAGCTCATTCGCCATCGACAAATCCATGTACATTTAATTCGCCATCTCCTCTAGGTTTTCCTTGGTAGCATATAGCATAGTCTTTTGTGCCACACAAATACCTGAATACTCTCTTGATATTTGTCTAGTGCTCCTTTCCAGGTATATACATGTATCTAATCAACAATACCACTACATGGACAATGTATGGTCGAGTGCATATGATTGCATACATTAGACTACCAACAACATTTGCATAGGGAACGCATGCCATGTCCTCTATTTCCTCCTCCGTCCTTGGACATTGTTCAACATTTTGATCTGGATTTATGAGCAGAACGAAATGAAAACAAATTTATAACATTAACATAGATACATAGTTAATAATAACATAGATACAATAAAACTTGACTTCTATTAAATAATAAATATGTTGAAACTGTAAAATGCAGATTGGAAACAAGCTTGCTAGAATGGTGGCAACTTATCTCTGAGAAGATATGTGACGACTACGCTCATTCACAAGAAGATGAATACAATGAGGCTATTGTTGACAATTGAAAACATCAACGTAATTTCGCCCGAAAAGTGTTGCTAAAGCCTATTATTATATAAGACTAAATAATGCTAGTAGGTGGGACCCCCTTGAGCTTTTGAAGATCAGATATGTTCATTTTCAATGTTACGATGATGTGCTACAAAGGTTCACATGGTTGATGAGAATATGGTTTTCATTGATATGAGTTAAGCTTTGGGATGTTGTTCCTTTATGATACTACCGCCTACTATTCATTTATGGTATTCATTCTTCTCGCACCTGCACAACAAATATGTTAGTGAAAATTGCAAAAATGAATTTTAAGGGAAAACAAAATACTATATTTGATGCAAAAGAGACCTAGCTCTACAATACTACATGCATAAAATGTTTGTTGATTACTGTTAGACCTTAGATAACTAAGAAATGGTTTAAAAAAAAATGTTAAATTACATTTTTATATATATGCATATGGTGGAAAATTTAGTGGTGCATTTTGGCAAGGAGATAATACAATGGTTATGCATTGGTTGATGCATTCAGTGGCTGATATGCTTATGTTATAAACCTTGGTGGCTCATGGAAGTAATGGCTTTGCAATTTTTATGGTAATTATGCTATTGGTGATGATTCTATTGTATGGTGGTGAAGTCATTTATTTGAGTTATGACATGGGTGGCACATTTGGCAAGGTAACGATGTGAATGGTTGAATTGTGGGCTTAGATTATGTTATGGTTTAAGTGGTTGACATTCTCGATGCATTAGTTGATTAATGGTGTTAATGAGGGCTCGTTGGAATTTACTATGGAGTAAATGTGATATGGGTGGAGGTGACGTTCATTTATTGCACGTCACCTTTACCCTTCCTATTGGCCACCACCCTAGTCAGACTATTGTTTGATTTGGTTGTTGTGATTGCGCTCCGGATTCTTGGCAGGGTGAAACCGCTTGGCCACCTCTCGTCTTAGGGTTTCGATTAACATGTATGTCTCTTTTGGCCATTATTGACTTCACTCTGGTTATGAAATATTTTTGGATCAGTTGTGTGGGTTTGTGTTTGTCCTGAGTACTACAACTGTGTGGAATTTTGGGTTTAGAATGAAAAATGGATGGTTCTGCTATAATTGTTTTGAGTTCATCGGATTTGGTGGTTTTCCTGGGTGGTAGTTTTTGGTTACCACTGCGTTTGGTTAAAGGGTTCTTAAATCATGGCTGGATGGTTGGCTTCGCGATTTTTGGGTTTAATTAGAGCCATGTTTTCCTATTCGTACCTGTCAAGGAACTGCCTCCCATTCACAAGCGTCATAGCCCTCCCTGTGCGTACACTTGCAACTTCAAAGTTTCACTATAGTTGGTGCCTTTCCTCCTCTGATGGCTACTGTGCAAACCCTTAACCCTCCAGACTGGAGCTGCATAGGGAGTTTGTCAAGCCTGTTAAATTGTTCCCGATTGTTGTGGTCTATGACTTTGAAAGCGGGCTCACCCGTTGGTCGTATGGCGGTTGTGTGTTTTTGGTTTTTCATCATTGCCTCTATGATAAAGTATGAACCTTACATTGCTAGTTTGTGTTTCTAAAGCTCGCATGTCACCCGCTTGTTATCAAGGAAACTCAGTTGTTTTTAAATGGAAAGGCCTCTTCCATGTCGATTAGATGCGTGGTTATGTACATATCATGCCACGACTTGTTTGATTGATTATTTTTTACCACAATGGCGAATTGTTGGTGGATGTACAGTCACTAGTTGGCACTTGTGGTGTTTTGGTTGATTGTTGACATGGGTCACGAATGATTAGGGTTGCTCACATAGGTCATGTTATGTGTGTGATGTTTTGCAAATGAAACATGAGGCATGATAACTATGTTCTCTCTGTGGCTGAATGATAATAAAACTGGGTAGCTATCGAAGAGATATCCACAACATCCTTCATTGGTTGAATAGCTCGAGTATGCACATATTGGTTAAATCGTGATGCGACTTAAACAAACTAACCACTTAGTAATATACACAGTCTCTGCACGATATGTTGAGTTATTGACATGAATGGTGTTTGTTGTGATAAGTCGAACTGTTGTATCGTGGTGTTTGGTTGGTTGCGCTCTATTTGTAGTATGGATAGTTGGTTCTTATACTCAGTGATACCATTAGAGTTCCTTTTTTTAAGAATATTGTTTATTGAAATCGACCAATATTGATGACAGTCGTGTTGGGTATTTGGCTCGGCTTTTAAGGTGCATTGAGAGGTCATGTTTTATAGTGGCATGGTTACATTGCCTTGGACATTTTTCCCCTGCATAAGCCTATGTCAAAGCGTTGGTTGTTGGTTGTATAGTAAATTGTCATTTTAGACATGGCATGTGAGGTTTTGGTTTTTTTGGTCTTGATTATTTTACTGC
>JASDQU010237008.1:15156-32131 GCA_032191745.1 Picea mariana
GATTTAATTTAAAATATTATGAACATATAACTATAAAGAGTACCATTCAACGATGCATCACATAATATACAATGCACAAGATATTTTTACATGGAAACCCAAATGGGAGAAAACTTGTTATATCTCAAAATGCCACCACTATGCATTTTTTACTTTGGGCTACTCATTTACACATCCACCAACCAATTTTTCTAAGGTTCCTCTTAAAAACCACCTTTTTTCATGGTGTACGCACCCTGATACATATGAAGATCATGTACATATGCTAGATGCATGCCTGACAACCTGTGTATATTGTAAAAAATTGTAAAAAATAAAAATTTCCATGCTTTCAGGCAGAGTTTACGAGCTACGTCGGGTTGTATAAAATTTTTACATCCTGTAGCCCTTCTGTGAACCAATTAGTCATATTTTTTCCATATAAAAGGGGCCCTTTGGGGCTCATTTGGACATATCAAAGAGGAGGCATGTGAACTCTACCAAATTTTCTCCCTTGTATTCCAAGCCTTTTTGCATCCTTCTCTAAGTTTCATCCTTAGCATTCCCTACCATTTATCCTCCTTACAAAATCCATCCTTTTCCCCTATATTGGCATGTTGGTTGTGAGGATAGAATATTGGGAATAGTGCACTTGTATTCAAAGTAGAGGACCCAGGCGAGGTTCATGGAGCGACATTAGGAAGATTCAGGTTGTAACTTCCAATCTTGTTATCAATAAAAGTGAAACTTCTTGTCCCAGATCTTTATGTCTTTATGTTTATATTTATAAATCGTTTACATGAATATCTAACCTTTTAGATGATCTTGATAGTTATTCATATGATTTTATAGTTTCTTCTGTGAAGTTGTTTCAGGCCATCTTTGGGAGCAGGCCTACAATTTTGGAATGGACAACAACATAAAGGGATCTATGACAAATGAAAGGACTTCATGTACATATTTTTATCTTCTCTCCCTTTTCTTAATTATAATTAGGTCTTGTTGGATTTGGGTAAAATAGAAGCATTTTTGTCTTTTAAGGTGTCGAGGCTCTTCTTGATTGCTAGACCCAGATTAGGGGGATTTTTCCATATAGAAGAATTGGTGACTCCTTTTGGGAGTATCTCTAGGGTTTTGTTAGGAGATTATTTTTGGTTTGAATTCCTGTTGTTTTTTGTGCTTTTTGACTCTGCAAGAGTCTCTGGTCACCTTCCAGGTGTTTGCAGTTTTCCTGATCTAGATGATCACTCTAAAATTTATCTCTTTTTTGAGTTGGTTGAACAGTATACACACCCTTCTTTATACACAACACATGTACATACACGCTCTGAGTTAGCCCAACAAGCATACATCCGCAGTTTGTCTGTGTACAACATGCGTACCTGTTCTTTTGAAAAGTTTTTCAAAAACAAATATTTTGTGTCGAGGAAACCTTTGGTCTCTCTGGTCCTCCTGAGTACCAGAGACCTATGCTAACTATTGTTGAGGTAGATTTAAGTCTCATATTGCCTATGACGTTGTAAATAAATCTTCTTGTATAGTTTTCTTTGTCTCTTTCTGTCTTTTATCAAGGTTGAAAGTAGGCTTTTAAAATTTAGTTTCTCCTTTGGATTATAGTGAATCCTTTCTTTATGGAAGTGGCTTAGGACTTGATTCATTCTATGGGTTGTTCCCCTTCTCCCTTGGTATGATTTGAAAAGAAACATATTTTTTTTGTTGTTTTCATTTTATAATCATATAAAAATATTTCAATTTTTTTTTTGTAGTTAAGTGTAAACTTTCTTTTTTCTCATCCCTTTCCCTTGTATTAATTTTGAAAAAAGAAAAAGAAGTTTCTTAGCTATACTTGCATGTTACTTTGCATTTTTTATTTGGTTGTAGTAGCTTAGGTTGTGTTTATAAATGAAAAGATTTCTCAACCCAAAGTTCCTTCTTGTCTTTTTTCTTGAAAGTTTAAGTAGTTGCATTGCATTTGGAACGAAAATCATTATAGGATAGATTGCATATTAGGATCTTGGTTTTCATTTTGAAAAGTTTGCACCTTGAGAGTTAAAAGAGCCAAATATTCATTTGTAGGAGTAGGAGGTAGTTTGATTTCATTTTCATTTAAAGAAAAATGCTCTAAAATCTCATTAACTCTTCTCTTTCGTCTCTCAAAGAACACCATGAGTTTCACTACCGTACCTCTTAGTAATCAAGAAACTAAAAATAATGCTTAATGTTAAAACCAATTAGACTTTTTCATTTATAGGATACACCAATTAGACTAGGCTTTAGGGCCTTGGATTAGGTGTGGAGAGGAAAATTTGCAAGGCCACTAAATAAAATTAAGAGTCTGATATAGGGAGTGTTGAAGTCCAGTTTCATAAAAGTTAGTCGGGACCCCCCTCTAACATAGGGAATAAACATGAGGTCGCATGAGGAAAGGTGGAGGACATAACCCCTCCAAAGTCATACCAAACATAATGGGGATTGTATTTGAGAGTCATTCTTGGGATTTTGCTGATTGGATTTGATTACGAAGCTTTGTGGACCTCGAATCCATTCGATATCCTCAGTTGTATTCTAAACTATTTTCCTTTGGTACCCTTGAAAGGTTCGTAAATAGCTATCCTTCTCATACGATCAACCTGACTGTCGACTGTACCCGCCTAGTGACTAACTATGAGCTAGAAACCTAGTTACCTTTTATAGGGACTCACACAGGTGACTACGGGGGTATACCATGGTTCCTAGGATAGAAGTCAGACCACGCTTCATAGAGTATACTTGTAGGGTGTTTCCGAGTTCAAGTTACACTTGCACCAGTAATTTTTTCTAGTGTTGTTTGGAATAACTGTTCTTCCTACCATTCTATCGACTTCTTGATTTATCTTTAGGTAATTTGTAGTGTGTGATTTGTGCTTCTCCATATATTTATGTTAGTTTTTCAATTGATGATTTCACAAAGTGGAAGATCAATAGCTCCGTCGTTTGCTTAGGCTCCACAACCTTCTACTAGTAACTATGGAGACACCACTGCCACCGCTGAGGTGAAGGTTAGATCAAGAAGGTTCTTTCAAATCTATCAGGCCACAAGATATTGTGCTCGATACTATTCCTAGATAAGACATTCTTTCACTAAAGAAGACTATCATTTCTGACCTCAAATATAAAGGCTTCAGGCCCATAAATCCTCTGATCACTGATATTTTAGTGCCAATCCTTGTTCCGCTAGTCCCTCTTGAGGTGATTAATCCTGATCACTGTCTCATTAGGCGACTGGATATGGAAGTGGATGATTCTATTTCTATTCAAAAACCTCATACTCCCATCCCGATCACAGGTGGAGGGGGCATTATGCCCCCTCCCCCACCTTCACCTACAAGGAATACCTCTAGTTAGACACCTACTACTTATGGTAGTGGCACAGTCCCTACCACGATTTTGACCATGTTCATACTTATACCGTACATAATACATCTGGCACTCCTTTCACAAATGGGATGTCA
The DNA here is from genome assembly GCA_032191745.1 of Picea mariana. Classification (NCBI taxonomy): domain Eukaryota; kingdom Viridiplantae; phylum Streptophyta; class Pinopsida; order Pinales; family Pinaceae; genus Picea; species Picea mariana. The sequence goes on from JASDQU010237008.1 coordinate 18,627, forward strand.
GGTTTTGACACAATATCAAATTTAACCTACTCTACTTTATAGATCATTGTTCTGGGGGTAGGGAGTTCTAATTCTCCCTTGCAAGGATCCCTCAAGGACACTTCTGCTCCATACAATGTAGTCCCTTATGGTAGGGGTCATATCCCTCCTCCATCCCCCTCATTCGAAGGTGATTTTCAACAACCTTTTGGGTTTAGTACCAGTTCCAGTTTGTATAGTGGAGGGATTCAAGGGCCTTAGTCTTTTATGACTCTGGTTGGGTCCATGTCATTCTCCTTATTTGGTGATTTTGGGAATAAAATCTTCTCCTCATCATCGTTTTCGTCAAGGGGAAACCCCTTTCTCAATCAACCTAACCCTATGCAAGGATTTGGTCCTTCATAATGAATGATGACAGGAGCCACCTCCTCTTAAGTTCTTCTAAATACCTATAAGGGTTCTATACCCCTTCAAGGGATGTTGATTGGGGGAAATGCCTCCCACATCTAATGGAACCCCGGGAAAGGTTAAGTTCCTATGCTAGGGGGATCGGCAAGGGGATACCTCAACCAAGGATTTTGGAATACCATGCATGGAGCAATCCCCACTCAAGGTATGTCATCAAATTATTTGAATCCGTCAATTATGGAAACTAGTACACAAGCCCCTTACATTGGCCAAGGAAACCATGGTTTTTACTAGAACCCTAGTCAGTAGGAAAATTTTTCCTGGCAACTTGGTGCTAGCCAAAATCTAGTCCCATCTTTCCCTTTAAATCTGCCACAACTGAGGTTACCCTTTCTGGAAACTCTTCATCTTCTAGTATATTCAAGGTTATTAAATGATACTATTTTTCATGATCCACGTTGGCCTCCTATGTCGATTAAGTTTCCCTCAGATATACCAAAATTTAAAGGTAATCTCGGCGAATATATGAGTGTCATGTTACAACTTTTCACTTATGGTGCTCCTCCAACTCGTTGAATGATGAATCTGTAAAGTTGATATTTTTTCAATGCACTCTCATAGGGGGTGCTGCGAAGTGGTATATTGATCGCGATGGCTCGAAGTAATCTTACTTTAACAATATCATGATGGTTTTCTTAAAACATTTTCAGCTACTGATGAGATACGATGCCAACACAGAGTTGCTGGATAATTTCGAGTAGAATAAGGTCGTCCCTATATTCGATCATATCCAAGAGTGGCATCGCTGGAAGAGTTTGATTAAATTAAAGGTCCCTCCTATGTTTTTACTTGAGTGGTTCCTTAAGTCTTTAGTTCCTTGCATTTCCAAATATGTCGCAACTTCCAGAGTGTTTTCTGAGGAAGCGACATTAATGAGGGCTCAACAAATGGAATTGATTTATTCTTAATACGACATGTTGTATGAGATTTTTCCTAATGCACCGTAGTCAACCTTTGACTTGAAAAAACTGAAGTTTGCGCTTCATGTTGATGATATTGTAGGATCAACACAAAACAAGCCCACAGATCAATTGTCTAACCAAATGCAACAATTGTCGTTACAACAAACTGTGGCCAAAACACATTCTAGTATAGTTTCCCCCACCACCCACACATCCAAAGTACACAATGTGAATATGAAAAACCCCAAGGAGAACCAGCAGTCCGAGGGGAAAAGAAAGGGTAAAGGAAAAAAGGGTAATCGGGGTAATGATAAAAAGGTTTCTAAAAATGTTGGTGAGGAAAAAACGAGAAGAAAAAGGTTAAGTTACCATGTAAGCTTTGCGCGGATGATCACCTGACTCATCAATTCCCTTGGATCAAGGAATCCTAGAAGCTTTTTTCACAAAAAAAACCTATTGTGTTAACTAACCCTTTCCATCAAGGGAAGAATATGGCACAAGATTCCTCATCCACAACTGCACCTGGGGGAAATCAGGGTGACTCCAAACTTAATGCTAATTCCTGAGCGTCAAATGTATACATGATGAGATTGGATGATCATATTCATACCAAGGCTCATGATTATGGAATGCATGAATCTTCTAAGAAGAGAAAAGAAGTTTCCAACCCATCACCTCCTCTTAATATTGAGAAGACCATAGGAGAAGCAATGACTCGCATCCCCAAAGGTGAATTTAAGAAAACTTCTCATAATCCAAATGCAAGGGCCACCTAAAATTATTTTGTAGTTGAAGATATTGTGAAAACCCGTTGTGCAATGTCTACTCTATAGTTTTTCGAGAGTTTTCTTGAGAGATAAAAGAATTACTATCTTCTTTGGGTGGTGTTGAGCGAGTTAACTCAAGAGATATCAGTTTTTACCCTATCAATCACAAACCTCATTTGAATAACCACGTCTCCTTCTATATAGTAGTGGTTTACATAACAAAATCATTGACATGGAATATTTTTCACACAGTGGTAGAAGAGGGTGCATGAACTTCCATTATGTCGTTGGCATGTTGGAAGGTTATTGCTCAACTCAAGTTCTCTCTGTCTCCTACATTGTTAACTACGTTCGACAACCGTTCTTTTCAACCACATGGCATAATCCCCTCCTTTCTCATGCACTTGGAGGGAAAACATATGTGTGCCAGGGTTGAAGTAGTCGACTTGCCTCTCGAATACAACCTTTTTTTTGGTTGAAGTTGGAATTACGCAATGACAACGGTTGTATCCTCCATTTTTTGTGTACTATGCTTTCCTCATGAAGGTAGGATAGTAATTGTTGATAAGTTGTCCTTCTCTTGTCATGAACTTTCATCAAGGGCATCCATGGTCCTGATTATTGATAACCCGCAACAAGCTATCATCAAATTAGGTGCTATATTGTTTCCATATTTGACAAGTACTTTTTATTTTCCACCACCTTCGAATGATGATAAGTTTATTTCAGTTGTCTCTGATCAGCCTAAGGCTGCATTTTTCCAAGTAGCTTCATTTTGAATGACTTATTTTAATGATTTGTGGAATTTATGTTCCCCATCAACTTCGATGGAAGGGGTAGGGAATCCTAGCATGGATATGCCCCTATCCGCAGTTGAGGTTGCGTAAATTATTGTTCAGCAAACCTAGACCAACTCTGATCCAACTCCTCCTCAAGAGCTAGATTCTATTCTAGAGCCTATTTGGGCTCAAGATTCTCTTACTTCACATGATCCTTTGGACTTTGTCTTTCCCTGTGATGAGGCGATTTAAGAGGAAATGAAGGGTTCGAAGATACCTTTGGATGATATTCATCGTAGATCATACTTTTTACCCGAACTTAGGAGAGTGGAAGCTTGAGTGTTTACTATGACCATGAATGGAGATGTCACTCGTCCTATTAACCCTTTGGAAATGCACAAATTATATGCTAAGGGAAACATGGTGATTAAAGCTGAGATGATTCTAGTTGATATCTCCAAAACCCCTGGCATCGTTGAAAACATATTCATCAGAGAGGATTGTTTCCCCAAGGATATTTAGGTGTATACTAAGTTATTTAAATAATTTTGCGATGATTTTTCCTGGTATTATGAGGAAATGCCAAGAATTGACCCTCGTATTATCTAACAAGAGATTAGAAATTATCCCAATGCTGTCTTGTTCGACAGAAGGTTCTCTTGGTCAACCCTCGGAAGGAAAGGACTATTAAAGCTGAGGAATTGATTAAGGTTGGTTTCATATAACTAGTTCAATTGACAGAATGGGTGTCAAACACTATTCCTGTCAATAAAAAACAAGGTATTATTCATGTGTGCATGGATTTTCATGATCTGAACAATGCATGCCCAAAAGATAACTTTCCTACCCCATTCATTGATCATATTATAGATGAATGTGCGTGCTGTGAATTTTTTTATTTTATGGACAGTTTCTCAGGGTACAATCAAATTCAGATCAAGCCCGAGGATCAACATAAGATTGCTTTCATGTTTCCTTGGGGTAATTTTTCATATAAGAAAATTCCTTTTGGCCTAAAAAATGTTGGAGCTACTTTCTAGTGGGCCATGTCATTCACCTTCTCACAAGAGATCTGATCATCCCGCTGACCTTCGACTTATTTTTGAGAGGTGTTGTTACTACCAGATTCACCTAAATCCAAACAAGTGTAGTTTTTGTGTTACATTGGGATGATTATTTGGTTTTATCATGTCCACCAAAGGGATCATGGTCAATCCTCTTAAGGTTGAGGCAATAGTTCCATTCCCACCCCCCACGCATAGTTTCCCAACTTCAGAGTCTCTAACTAAAAGCTAACTTCTTACGACGATTTATTGTTAACTATTCCGAAATAACTAAAGGGTTTATGCGTATTCTGAAGAAAGGGGTCCCATTGTTTTTGGATGAAGTGGCTCAACACTCTTTTGACACATTGAAAAGTGCCCTGACGTCTACCCCTCTGCTTAGCTATCCTAATTATGGAAAATAGTTTTTGTTATACTTGGCTGCAACAGATTCCACCATCGGTATGGTCTTGATTCAAGAGGATGGCATGCTCCAGGAAAATGTTATTTACTACCTCAATCGAGGCTTAGTCAGACCAGAAATAAACTATACCCACATCGAGAAATTGGCTTTGGTAGTTGTCCATGCTGTCCAAAGGTTTCATCATTATATTCTACCCTGTAAGACCACCTTCGTAGCTGTCATTAATCCTTTTCAATATGTGTTGACATCATGGGTCATCGGTGGGAATTTTTTCGATGCATAGTTGTTCTTCAAGAATTTGATTTAGACTTTATTTCAACGAAGTCTAAGAAATATTTAGTCTTTGCAGAATTAATTTCAGAACTTCCGATTGAGAGTGGCAATGATTTCCCTGAAGAGTCATTGATCAATGATGATCTCTTCCTTATTGCATCTTATAACCCTTGGTATGGAGATATACTTGTTTATTTAAAACTCTAAAGTTCTCTTCCTCTGCTTCTTGTGATGAGCATCGATGGATATGCCATCAAACACAAAATTATCTTATCATCGAGGATAGTTTGTATCATCGAGGATTTGACTGCATTCTCTGTCATTGTCTAACTCATGAGGAAGCACAACTTCTACTAAATGACTGTTTCATCAGAGCATGTGGAGGTCACTTGTTTGTTTTGGGAACAACCCATAAAATCCTTCGTGTTGGATACTTCCGGACCTCGTTAATCAAATATTGTATACAGGAAGTTAAGAAGTGTCACCCGTGTCAGATCTTCTCTCAGAAGATGTCGGAACACCCTGCTCCTATGTTTCCAGTTATTGTTGTTGATCCCTTCACTAAGTGGGGAATTTATTTCACCACATGCCACCCAACTTCTGCTAGGGGACATTGTTATATCATTTTGATAGTAGACTAATTCACCAAGTGGGTAGAATCGATGCCAACATTTAGTAATGACGGGGAAATGGTAACACTCTTCATTTTCAACCAAATTATCGTTAGGTTCCGTATACCAAAAGAGATTGTCACAGAACATGGAAGTCACTTTCAAAATAAGATGATGATTGAGTTAATGTCAAAGCTAGGGTTTAAAAAGGAACATTTTCCACCCTATTATCTACAAGCAAATGGTCAAGTGGAGGTGGTCAATAAGTCTCTAAAGACTATTCTCCAACAGACAATCAATTCGGCCAATTCAAATTGGCATTTGATGTTGTATTCAACACTTTGGAGATATTGAACTTTCGTCAAGACTGCTACAAGATTCTATCCTTTTCAACTTGTTGATGGGATGGAGGCAATCTTTCCTATAGATTGTCATATTCCTTCTCTCAAGTTGGCAGTGGAACTACTTCCCAACACAATTGCGCTTGAAGAACGTCTTATCTATCTCGAGCAACTTGATGAACAATGTCAAGATAAAGCCTTAGCTAACGAGGATCATAAACGTCACGTCAAGTGTCAATATGATCGGTCGTTCCGCTCTAGATTTTTCTTAGAAGGTGATCTTCTCTTGGTCTATGATCAAGATAAATATCCCTTGAGGGAAGGAAAGTTTAAACCCAGGTGGTTCGAACTGTTTATTATAAAGAAAGTTTTGGAAAAAGGTGCTTATGAATTGGTTGAGTTTGAAGGAAATGTGTTTCCTGGGCCCAAAAATGGGATTTATCTGAGGAAGTATTATGATTAGATTGGTCACCTGAGTGTGGCTTCTTGTAAATAATGTATTTATATATATACTTTAAAATGTATTTTTGTATTAAGGAAGTGTATTTGTTTTTCTTTCTACTTTGTGGAAGATGTCAAGAGAATCTAAGGTTTATGTTGTGTTCGTGGATAGTGCCAACTAAAACACTCAGAGGCTTGCTTCTACAGCTTGGGTAATCTTCACGCCCACTAGTTAGTTGGTATCTTATGGAGGTGATTGTCTAGGAGAAACAACCAATAACTGTTTTGAGTATAGTTCTATACTAGAATTACTACATTATGCGTTGTCACATGGTATTTCTCAACTCCGGGTTCATTTAGATGCCTAACTAGTTGTGTCACAGTTAAACGGAGTGTACCGCATCAACAATCCCACCCTTTACCGATGATTCCTTAGGGTATGTCTTTTGGAATGATATTTTTATTATATTACATATATTCATGTTTCTAGGTGATCTAATCAATTAACTGATACATTGGAAAATTATGTTTTAGATTGACATCTTTCACATACATAAATGTAGAAGCATACACATATACACACATGTAAATATATTTGTAAAAATTATGTTTTCTCCATCAGGAAAAAATATATGTATATATATAATGTGTCCAAAAATGATGTCACAATACAAAATGTGGGCCATAGGCCTCAAAAGTGTCAAGTATACATCATCGGGCTTAAGCCCTCAATACATAAAAGAGATACAAAAATGGGTGCTCCGGAATGCATGAGGTCCATTACCAATCTAAGATTTAGGCCTATTGGCCCTACTATAATGAAATATGGAATTAAGCAGACACCATAATAATTGGACCCATGTCCTAGGTACTCCTATGGCATGAGGTTGCATAGATGGTGGCAACTCCTCGATATCTTCCATAGGCATGATACGGGTGAGGGATGTCAAGTTCCTATTTACCCACCTCAGTACTCTCTTAGATTTGGTTGACTATGTCCCTTCTACTTCTGTAGTCCCTCCGGGCTATATATTCTCCTGAGGATGATGCCTAGTCTCGGGGAGTTCTCCGCATTGTTCCCACATCTATACATAACATATTTTCGAGTTAGTACTGTAACGTTAACAAAAATATGTTTTCTTTCTTGTAGATAAACACAAAGAATTAAAAAATATAAGAGTACATATCTATATCACTGCATGTTACACCAAGGGGCATAGACATATCAATATCTCTCAAGAAATGGATCCCTGTGTAGGGTTAATCCTCGATGACCGGAATCTATTGTCTCCACCAATCGAATAACTCATCACCATATGACTCTCATACTCCCCTTTCTCCTTATAAATACATCAAAACATACCATCTACATAGCGTTGGATAGGTGGATACATGACCTTGCATGCTCTCTTTTAGACTTATGCCCAACACTCTTTCAAAGAAGAATGGACAAAGAGGGGGGGCTGAATAAGTAATAGAGAAATTTAATCCTTTTTAACCATATAATCCAAGTGTTATATCAATGTAGCATTATCATCCAATAGCTACAAAGTAAATAAGAAATGAGAAAATGAACAATCATACACATACATAGTACACCAATGTTTTACGTGGAAACCCAAAGTGGGAGAAAACCACAGAATGATTTTTCTTATATGTCTTGAAGAATTACATTCATTGAAATCACTGACTTCCTTTGTTTTCCAGCTGCAACTGGAAGGAGGCTCCAACCCCCTAGTTTCTCAGGCTACAACCTGAGGTAATCTCCAACTCCCCAATTATCTGGCTACAACCAGAAGGAGGATACAACCCCCTATGTTCTTTGGCTACAACCTGAAGGTGGATACAACCATCTGTCCTTTCCCCATCCAACCACCTTGATGTATAAGTAGAATGATGGAACCATTTTCACACTATCACTATGAGATATACTGCTAAAAAGATGTACCAATCAACCTGTACCAAACAACTTGTACCAATCAACCTGTACCAAACAACCTGTACCAATAACCTGAACCATGCGTCAACCTATACCTGAACTTGTAATCAACGTGTACCATAAAAAAGTGAATCAAACATGCACCAACCTGTACCAACCAACCTGTAATCAACTTATACCATAAACAAGTGCATCAACCATGCACCAACCTGTACCTCAACCTGTACCATGAACAAGTGCATCAACCATGCACCAAACCTGTACAAATAACCTGTCAAAATAACCTATCAAAACAACCTGTCTCATCAATCTTATCAACCAAATCAGATCAATCACCAAGATAACTCTCAAAGATGTGCATCAACCAAGTATAACACAAAAACTCATAATCATCACCAAAATCAATATGTGCTTATGATAATACAAGTATGCTACATCATCCATAAACCATGTGTCAACAATACTAATAACAAGTGCCTCCAACCATGTACCAAGTATGTACCAATCATGTATCAACTACTCATCAACTATGACTCATCAATATGAACCAGCATCATCAACTATACACCTCATGTATGTGCCAACTCATCAACTACTTGTCTCAACCATGTACCTGACATGTACCTCAACCAAAAGCCCTCATCAATTTCATAATCAAAATCTGATTTGTAACTCTATAATAGACTTGGTGTATATGATAACATTCATACAAACCTTCCTTAACTTTAACAACAAGACACTATCATTTTCATCAAACTTTTCTTTAGTCTCACATGCCTAGTTTTGGATTAGTCAACAACCCTAACTTGAAACAATCATAACTTTGTACCTGTAATGAATAAAGATCTGAAACTGATATACAATTTTCTTCGGTGTGTTTTATGAAATTCCTCTAGGTTTCACTACTTGTAACCTCTCATAAAAAGAGTTATAGCAAAAATGGCATACCTTGCTGAATTCTGGATTATTCTAGAGAGCAACCTTGTAGAGCATGCCCCACATCGAATATTTATTGAATCAATCTAAAACTATTGCATAGAATACTAAATACTGTAATCTAACCAACACATTTCTTATTACTCAATTTGGATATGTTATGAACAAGTTATGACCTTTTTACCTGAAACAACTATTTTAGACTAGTTTGAGGACTAGCCACAAACCCTATTTTCCACAGAGTGTAACTCCAAAAATACAACGAAGGACAAGATAAATTTTTTACCACAGATACTTGGATATGTTTCCTCAATGGAATAGAAATTCCATGGTCTGAATCATTTTATAAAAATAGTTATTGCGAAAATGGTGAGATGACCTATAAATAACATACCTTAGAAAGCATCATCAAAGGAATTTATCCTTCCTTGAATTCTGGCCTTTTTTTCTTCACCTTTCCTCTCAAATTAGGATTAGATATAATTTGGTTACCTCATAAACCTATATATATTCAATATTCTCAAGTGTGATGTAAAATGAGAGAGTCTTGCCTCTTATTTATACTCTCCAAGTAGCTTCCTTAAAAACATCTTCTAGGTCAATTTGCCCACTTTCCTTATTTTAGGGTTAACCCACTTCTAATTTCTCCATTGAATTTATTATTTAAATAATTTATTTTATATTCACTTTGAATTATAATGCACTCATCACTTCACTTTATTATTTACCTTTAAAATCTCTTAAATCACTTTGACTACTTTGACCTTTTGGGGCTTCTAGATGACATATGAGGGTCCTCCAACTTCGTAAGGCCATAACTCTCAAACCGTGAGGATTTATGTGACGTTCCACATACCAAAAAAAATGGAATGACATGTAATATCTATATATAATAGTATTACTTGAAAATATATCAAAACTCATACCATTATCTATCAAACAAACTTGGGTCCATTACCCAAACCTGGGTTCTCCAACTTTTCATGGCCATAACTCTCTAACCGTGAGGATTTATGTGACGTTCTACATACCAACAGAAATGGCATGAAAAGAAATATCTATCTAGGATGGTTTCACTAACAAATTCATTGACGTTCATCTCATTATTCCACAAATAAGAATGGGTTCTCTAACCATACTTCTAGGATAACTTAATCCACAAAGCATCTTCTGGTGAGGGATTTCACCATAAGGGGACCACTTTGGAGTTCATCCATATGTACTTCTTATCAACCATGACAAGACAATAATGAGTCATCTTTACAGCAAAAAAACTTGGGTCTATTACCCAAACCTTTGTGCTACTGGAATTTGCTATCGTACTTTCTACAAGGGTTGACATCAATCTACAATATCACTCTCCAATAGTTGACATCAATGATAACCAACAATCCATACAAACTATCCATCAACCTAAGCCAACTGTATGAAAATATCCCGCTTTGGCATTGATGGCAACACCAACATTGATGGCAACACTTAGTCATGATAACATACATGCTTATACTCTTTGTCAATGTTTCTATCTCTCCCCCTTTGACATCAATGACAAAGGGTATCTCCCNTTGATTTTTCTTTTTGTTTATAATCCTTTGATTACTCTCTTTCCCTTCATATGAATAATATCTCCCCCTTTGATAAAGGGTATGACTCTGAAGTCACATTGCTCATTCTTCCCTTGTGACAGTCGCTCCCCTTAGAAGTATGACTCTATGCTCTCTCTCCAAGAATTTACCTTTTGTATCTAATAAATCTCTCCCCCTTTGTCCTATTTATGGTTCTTCCTCATGTACATCTAAGACATATAAGATAAGCATTCAAAAGTATTCATTTTGGAGTAGAAATTACTCCTAGTCTCTGGTGAAGATACTCAAGGGATTCCCATGGAAGCGGTTTTGTAAAGATGTATGCCACTTGTTATTTTGTTCCCACATATTCAACTTTGATGTTCTTCTCTGCAACCCATTCCCGTAGAAATTGATACTTGATTGGAATGTGCTTTGTCTTGGAGTTCATCACTAGGTTTTTTGAGATGCTGATGGCACTTGTATTATCACAATACATTGGAATGGGCTCATCATACTCAACCTGTATATCTGTTAGAGTTTGTTTCATCCAAAGAGCCTGTGTACAACATGATGTTGTAGCAATATAATCTTCCTCAGCTATAGATAAATATACTTATGATTGTTTCTTTCTTAGCCATGATACTAAATACTCACCCAAGTAGAACACTACTCCACTAGTGCTTCATCGATCATCAATACAAACTGCCCAATTTGCATCTATGTAGGCAATCACTGATATATCCTTTCCTTTTGGATACCATAATCCAAACTCTTATGTTCCTTTGAGATATCTGAAAATCTTCTTCATTGCTAATACATTTGATTCCTTTGGTGTTACATGAAATCATGCCACCTGTCCAACTGCCTGCATTACATCTGGTCTGGATGTTGTCACATATAGTAATCTACCAATCATTGACCTGTATTGCCTCTGGTCTATAGACTTTGAATCATCATCTTTTATCAACTTGCAATTGGTTTTCATAGGAGTGGTAACTGGTTTGCAATCTTCCATTCCAAACCTCTTTAGAATTTCTCTGATATACTTAGTTTGAGAAATAAATATTCCTTGGTTTCTTTGACATATATGAAGACCCAAAAATAAGGATAGTCCTCCAAGTAATGAAATTTCAAATTCATTCTGCATATCCTTTTCAAATTTCTGGCTTAACCTGTCATTAGTACTTTCAAAACAATATCATCAACCTAAATTTCAATTAATAAAATATTACCTTGATTTACCTTGATGTAGAGGTTGTTGTCTTCGCTTCCTTTCCATAGTTCGTAGGGAGTTTTGTCATTGTTGTTTCTGAGCATTACTCTGTTTTGAATGTGAACTGATGTATGCAGTGCATGTGTCTCAAAAATATCTGTCAATTTGGTATCCATTAGCATTGTTCGAGCCATTTCGTGTCTAATTATCATCCATTATGATAATGTTCATTTTTCTTTGAACCACTCTCTGAACCAATGTATGAATCCATTTGGTCATCCACTATCATATATCTATCCAAACCTACTAAGTGTTCTTATGAATCCATCTCTGTCCATACTGTCCAAGACTCTACTTGTGTAATTGTCCATAATGCTGACCCATTTATCACTATACTATCATGAAGTCTTAATTAATCTATCAAACTGTACTTCTGCTAACTGATTGGTCTAAATCTATCTTCTCAAACTCTACAAGCTGCTCGAAGGATGGTTCTTTTGTCTGTCACAACTATTGCATAGACTCCCCCTATCTAATATTCATATTACTTGGGAGTCTCTAAGACGGATGACTCAGAGAAATTCCTGCTCTGATGTGTATTAATCATCATCATCATTGGTAGATTCATCATCATCTTCATTGGTAGATTCATTATCTCTCTGAGCTCTGAATTCTTTCTTTCTATCTATGGATTCATCTTTCACTATAATGCCTAAAAGTACAATCTCTTGAACCTATTCCTTATTTACCTGTCCTTCCTTTCTTTCAGTTATTTTCCAAACCTTTCTGTATCTGACATCTTTCCTTTTCTCTGTAGAAATTTCTTCATCTCGTTTTATTGACAATCTTGCGATCTCTGGTACCTGGTCTTTGTTCATCTATTCTTCATGTTTTCTTATCCATAATTTCTTATATTTGATATCAATATTCACTTTCATGGAAGTATCGATCATGATTCCACAATCACTGGCTATGTGTCCATAATTATGACATTTGTAATACTCAATGTTACATGTGACCACATAGGCACAGTCTGCTTGAACATTTATTTTATAATCCCTGCAATATGCAACCTTATGTCCAAAGTTAGTACAATAAAAACAATGACCATGAAATAAATTTTCATACCTAGTAGTGAATGATCTTCTTTGTGGCGTAGTCCTTCTGAATTTTTTCATTGACTGATCATGATCATGATTGAAGATTCTTTGTGGCTTGAACATGGATGGTTTTCTTGAAGATGTATCTTCAATAGTTTTCTTAGATTCTGGTTGACCATGATTGTTGATTAAGGTTGGTTGTCATTGATGTCAACCCTTGAAGAAAGCCCCAAAGCACAAAGGTTTGGGTAATGGACCCAATATTTTTTGATGTAAATATGACTCATTATTTTTTTTTCATTGTTGATAAGAAGTAAATATGGATGAACTCCAAAGTGGTCCCCTTATGGTGAAAGCCCTCNCCTGGTCTTTATTCACCTGTACTTCCCATTTTCTTATCCATAATTTCTTATATCTGATATCATTATTCTCTTTCATGGAAGTATCGATCATGCTTCTATAATCACTAGTTATGTGTCATAGTTATGACATTTGTAACACTCAATGTTACGTGTGACCACATAGGCACTTCTTGCTTGAACATTTATTTTATAATCCTTGCAATATGCAACCTTATGTGCAAGTTAGTACAATAAAAACAATGACCATAGAATAAATTTGCATACATGGGAGTGAGTGATCTTCTTTGCGGCATAGTCCTTTTGAATATTTGCTTTGAATGATCATGATCATGATTGAAGCTTCTCCGTGGCTTGAACAT
>JASDQU010237010.1:0-16975 GCA_032191745.1 Picea mariana
GCAGTAAAATAATCAAGACCAAAAAAACCAAAACCTCACATGCCATGTCTAAAATGACAATTTACTATACAACCAACAACCAACGCTTTGACATAGGCTTATGCAGGGGAAAAATGTCCAAGGCAATGTAACCATGCCACTATAAAACATGACCTCTCAATGCACCTTAAAAGCCGAGCCAAATACCCAACACGACTGTCATCAATATTGGTCGATTTCAATAAACAATATTCTTAAAAAAAGGAACTCTAATGGTATCACTGAGTATAAGAACCAACTATCCATACTACAAATAGAGCGCAACCAACCAAACACCACGATACAACAGTTCGACTTATCACAACAAACACCATTCATGTCAATAACTCAACATATCGTGCAGAGACTGTGTATATTACTAAGTGGTTAGTTTGTTTAAGTCGCATCACGATTTAACCAATATGTGCATACTCGAGCTATTCAACCAATGAAGGATGTTGTGGATATCTCTTCGATAGCTACCCAGTTTTATTATCATTCAGCCACAGAGAGAACATAGTTATCATGCCTCATGTTTCATTTGCAAAACATCACACACATAACATGACCTATGTGAGCAACCCTAATCATTCGTGACCCATGTCAACAATCAACCAAAACACCACAAGTGCCAACTAGTGACTGTACATCCACCAACAATTCGCCATTGTGGTAAAAAATAATCAATCAAACAAGTCGTGGCATGATATGTACATAACCACGCATCTAATCGACATGGAAGAGGCCTTTCCATTTAAAAACAACTGAGTTTCCTTGATAACAAGCGGGTGACATGCGAGCTTTAGAAACACAAACTAGCAATGTAAGGTTCATACTTTATCATAGAGGCAATGATGAAAAACCAAAAACACACAACCGCCATACGACCAACGGGTGAGCCCGCTTTCAAAGTCATAGACCACAACAATCGGGAACAATTTAACAGGCTTGACAAACTCCCTATGCAGCTCCAGTCTGGAGGGTTAAGGGTTTGCACAGTAGCCATCAGAGGAGGAAAGGCACCAACTATAGTGAAACTTTGAAGTTGCAAGTGTACGCACAGGGAGGGCTATGACGCTTGTGAATGGGAGGCAGTTCCTTGACAGGTACGAATAGGAAAACATGGCTCTAATTAAACCCAAAAATCGCGAAGCCAACCATCCAGCCATGATTTAAGAACCCTTTAACCAAACGCAGTGGTAACCAAAAACTACCACCCAGGAAAACCACCAAATCCGATGAACTCAAAACAATTATAGCAGAACCATCCATTTTTCATTCTAAACCCAAAATTCCACACAGTTGTAGTACTCAGGACAAACACAAACCCACACAACTGATCCAAAAATATTTCATAACCAGAGTGAAGTCAATAATGGCCAAAAGAGACATACATGTTAATCGAAACCCTAAGACGAGAGGTGGCCAAGCGGTTTCACCCTGCCAAGAATCCGGAGCGCAATCACAACAACCAAATCAAACAATAGTCTGACTAGGGTGGTGGCCAATAGGAAGGGTAAAGGTGACGTGCAATAAATGAACGTCACCTCCACCCATATCACATTTACTCCATAGTAAATTCCAACGAGCCCTCATTAACACCATTAATCAACTAATGCATCGAGAATGTCAACCACTTAAACCATAACATAATCTAAGCCCACAATTCAACCATTCACATCGTTACCTTGCCAAATGTGCCACCCATGTCATAACTCAAATAAATGACTTCACCACCATACAATAGAATCATCACCAATAGCATAATTACCATAAAAATTGCAAAGCCATTACTTCCATGAGCCACCAAGGTTTATAACATAAGCATATCAGCCACTGAATGCATCAACCAATGCATAACCATTGTATTATCTCCTTGCCAAAATGCACCACTAAATTTTCCACCATATGCATATATATAAAAATGTAATTTAACATTTTTTTTTAAACCATTTCTTAGTTATCTAAGGTCTAACAGTAATCAACAAACATTTTATGCATGTAGTATTGTAGAGCTAGGTCTCTTTTGCATCAAATATAGTATTTTGTTTTCCCTTAAAATTCATTTTTGCAATTTTCACTAACATATTTGTTGTGCAGGTGCGAGAAGAATGAATACCATAAATGAATAGTAGGCGGTAGTATCATAAAGGAACAACATCCCAAAGCTTAACTCATATCAATGAAAACCATATTCTCATCAACCATGTGAACCTTTGTAGCACATCATCGTAACATTGAAAATGAACATATCTGATCTTCAAAAGCTCAAGGGGGTCCCACCTACTAGCATTATTTAGTCTTATATAATAATAGGCTTTAGCAACACTTTTCGGGCGAAATTACGTTGATGTTTTCAATTGTCAACAATAGCCTCATTGTATTCATCTTCTTGTGAATGAGCGTAGTCGTCACATATCTTCTCAGAGATAAGTTGCCACCATTCTAGCAAGCTTGTTTCCAATCTGCATTTTACAGTTTCAACATATTTATTATTTAATAGAAGTCAAGTTTTATTGTATCTATGTTATTATTAACTATGTATCTATGTTAATGTTATAAATTTGTTTTCATTTCGTTCTGCTCATAAATCCAGATCAAAATGTTGAACAATGTCCAAGGACGGAGGAGGAAATAGAGGACATGGCATGCGTTCCCTATGCAAATGTTGTTGGTAGTCTAATGTATGCAATCATATGCACTCGACCATACATTGTCCATGTAGTGGTATTGTTGATTAGATACATGTATATACCTGGAAAGGAGCACTAGACAAATATCAAGAGAGTATTCAGGTATTTGTGTGGCACAAAAGACTATGCTATATGCTACCAAGGAAAACCTAGAGGAGATGGCGAATTAAATGTACATGGATTTGTCGATGGCGAATGAGCTGGAGATATGGATCGCCGAAGGTCAACCAGTGGAGATGTTTTCAAGATGTTCGGTGGAGCAATCAACTCGATGAGTAAGTGACATGTGGTCATGTCCTTGTCAACAAAAGAAGTTGAATACATGGCGGCCACTCATGGAAGCAAAGAAGCAGTATGGTTTCAAAGGTTGTGTTTAGGAATCGGGTTTGAGCAAAGAGCTATGAAGATAAGTTGTGATAGTCAAAGAACAACATGTCTAGAAAATAACCCAGTGTATCGTTCCAAGACTAATCACATTGATGTACAATACTATTTCGTAAGAGACATGGTTGAAAGAAACAAGGTTCTACTGAAGAAAGTAGACACATTGGAAAACATAGCAAACCCTTTGACCAAGTCTGTGAGTGATGTGAAGTTCTCTTGGTACAGAGAGGCAATGAGAGTTGTTGCCTTGGGTCTGTGAATGAGAGTTCAGAAATCTCACAGTTTCAACAAAGAAGGCAACAAGTGGGAGAGTGTTTGGTTGTTATATTCTTTACATTGAAAGTCGAAGAAATCAACAACAAGTCGAAGGTCGAGGTGGATCGACGGGGTAAATTCAAAGTTGAAGAAATTAAAAACAAGTCGAAGGTCAAGGTAGATCGACCGAGTAAAGTCTAAATCAAAAAAATCGACAACAAATCAAAGAGGTCAACTCACAAGAGGCCGACAGAAGGGCGCATGGAAACAAATTGAATACCTAATGGGGGTCAATTGGTAATCAATTGGTAAACTGACTTAGAGTCAATTGTAACAGAATCCTAAGATTCACGGGATTTGTAGCCAATGATCTGTGAGGATCTGTAATCATTTTTGGGCGCCTTTATTTAAGGTTTTTCCCACTGTAAAGCTTATAAATAAGGCGTGTTGTAATGTTGTAAAATATAATCTTTAGAGAAATCATTTTAAAGGTTGTTGGTCATGCAGATGTAAGCCAAAAATGATGTCAATTGTGTCTTAGGTGTAGACCAATGTCAGGCATGTAACCTTTTATTCTGAAGGAATAAGACAACAAGAGAAAAAACGCTCAAGGAATGTTGATTTTCTCATTTGGGTTTCTAGGGTAAAATATTTGTGTCCTATATGTTTGCTTTGTCATTTACTTTCTTGATTAAATCTTTCTTCCTCTCTTCTACTAGGTTTAGTGTGGAAGTGTTCCTTATTTCCTAACAGAGTCGTGGTCATTTTTTTTAGCAAATCAGAAACTTGGCCACTACTACCAAAGGCCTTGTTACCAACTTATCATTTTTCTTTCCAAGCCTCTACACTACCACTTTCCATAATTCCTCAAGGGAATCATGGAGAACAAAGGGAATGCTAAGGAATTTAAATATATAGCCCTATTGAAGCCAATACCAATTCTAAGTAGCCTACCAGTTTAGAGTTGGGAACTAACTCTGACTCTCAACATAAGGATTTATGCCATTGAATGTTCCACCTAAACGCCAAACAAAAATCTTCTAGACTCTTCATCATGTTGTCCCAGGTAACTTCATCCTCTATAATGGTAAAAAAGAGTCATTGGAAAAGTGGTCATTCACTAGTTGTACAACATCAAGTTTGGGTATTAGGATGATTTTAACAACCTTGCTCTAAAATTATGGCATTTTATAAATAGAATAGGGATTCCAAAGACAACACATACATGGCTAGATATAATGAAAAACCTTGCATGATGCATTGAAATGAATTATCCTCCTTAATCTTGCATATATTAATTGATAGGAAAGTTCATAAAGAGGGTCTCTACAACCTCAATGCATAATGAACTAAAGCTCAAGGGATTAAGCATCACAATGATTAATGGCCACTCAACCTAGTCATAAGAATTCTTGAAGTTGATCTTACTGAAAATAGCATCCATGCCTAAGGTGTAAGCCCATACATTTCCCTCCCATACAATGATAACATTGTCTAAAATGTATCAACCATGAATAAAGCTTGTCTCGACCATGGTAATATTTGACAAAATATACTTGAGATGAAGATATAAGTCTTTTAGAAAAATCACGTAGGAAGCGTTAAACAATGTAACTGGCCTTTGGTTGATAATCAACTCAAGCTCATCGTAGCTTGGGAATAAAATTGAAGAAATATTGGTTTTTTTTGTTAGCTAAATATCCCTGACTTGTAGGATTGGCCTATGGCTGAGATGCCATGACCCAGGGGCATCTAATTCGTCAAAATCACCCAGGGATCGCACTCGGCCTGGACCGCACCAACCCTTAACATGGTTGGATTTGAGATGTCCCCAGAAGTTTTGAATCGGTGACTTCACTTATGGAGTGCCTTAACAACACACTTCCTCACCGACTACTCTACACCATGGGGATTATTGAAGAAATATTGGTTAATGCCCACACTAAAGATTATTTCTCAAGGGATGTTTTATATCCTAGAGTAATCTAGGCCTTAAAAAAAGCCATGTCACCTTGTAAAAATCACATGGGAAACCATCAAGCCTAGACACTTTATCATCATACATCTTATGCAAGTTCGTAATCAAGTGATCTGCAAATAAGCCATGATCACATGCATGCTTTGGTTCCTCTATAATATTAACTAGTTCAACATTGCACAAATGTTGCATGGCCACCTCTCTTTTTTTTGGAAGGCATGAGATTGAAAAGTCATCAAATAATGACCTAGAAATTCCCATTTCATCATTTGTCGGCGAGTCACCTAACCATTCAAATTCTTGAGAACAACTATTTTTTCACTAACTTCTTTAATTTCGAAGACCTTAATGAAGGCCTTGGTGGGCCTATCTCTCAAATTGAGCCAATGCAAATGATCTTGAAACTGAGCATCTCTAGCTTACTAGATTTCATCCAAACTCAAGACATGGTAAAGCTTGGTGCATGCATTTGATTTTCTTCATCAACATGGGTGAAATAAAGGGCCTTAGAAACATATGTGAGTTGTCACCCATAAGCATGTAGGAATTTTCAAATGAGAAACATTCATGATAAAATTTTATGCATGCACAATTATTTTTCTCTCCAAGAAATGGCAAATCAAATGGCTCTATGATTAGAAAAAATGGTCATGCCATCAATCCATACAAAATAACCACCATACAAATCCAACGAGGAAGTGTTCTATCTTGATGACATTTCTAGCCATTAATCTTTTCTATATCAAAGACTTAAAATAAAAGATCATTGATGCTGTAACATATAAAATATAAAATATAATACATTTGGATTTGACTGCAAGAGTGGATTATGATGCCACGGGTGGGGGAAATGGGTGAGATAAATGTGTTTAGTTGACTCGTCGTTTGTCTACAAGAACTTCCCCTTTGGGATATTGTAAATGTGTTTATACATTTAAGAGATTTCTAATATCCATTCTTAAGATGTCAAGCTTCATATATGGATCAAGGAACTGCCACCATTAAAGATAGACATAGAGAACACTTAGAACATGTTATATCAGATTTTCTAATAATTATATTTAAAATTGAAAGAAGGTTTTTTTGGCTTGATTTGAAATATATTGTGAAGAAACAACATAGTTGGTCTAACTGTTCTTTCCAATAAAATACTCAACAGAAGAATAATTACACTTAACCTATAAAGTGTAAGAGAAGAATACCTACACTCACATTCCCTTGCCTTGTGTTGACAAACACAACTCTGAATGGTCAACTATCTCACCTCTCAACATCAAAAAATCAGTGTATGAATTTTCTAGTATGAATCGAAGGAGCAAATTGTGTTTACTCTAAACAAAACATGTTAACCACATTTATCAAACATATGTTAACCACATTTATCAAACATAGGGAATATGTGTTACATATACGAAAAAGTCCAATTCTCCACTTGGAAAATTCATCATACTATTATGATATGTAAACAAACACGCAACCTTCTTCTCTTCTTCATAGTAGAAGCAACCTACTTTTCCTTGAAGCTAGAAACAGAAATTGCATCTCTAAAGAAAAATAAGCAATCTAATTAGAAGAAAACCCTCTTTCTTGCATCTCGAAAACAAAACAAGCAACCTAGCTCTGAAGAAACAACTTTTTCATTCACCTATATAAAGAAATAACTTTTTCATTTACCTAACCTGCAACTTTTCCATCATCTTATATAAAGGAGAGCTTCATTCAGGTGATTGATTTTTCTTATATTCTTTCCATTCTTCCCACCACATCATGAAGCTACTTCCTTCCAAGAAAACATCTGGAGAAATGCTGAGAGTGTTTTCCATCTTTGTTACATCCTCTGGTGAAAAGATTTTCTAGTCTTTGGTGTTGGCCTTGTTTGACATTTTCCAGGTCTTTGACGTCTTGAACTGCGAGATTTTTCTTTCTCTTCCATCCACTTATTTTAGGATTCAAAATCACTTGGCAACTCATGACCCTCCCACTTTTCAATAATATCATCCCAGAAATCTGCAAGCTTAACCCTACGCGTATCAGCTTCAATGTCCTTCTTGTCAAGTCTCTTGAAGGTATCATAATCTTTGATGCCACTGTCCTTCTCACAACCCTCCTTATACCATTCAAGCTCTGCCATGCTACTTTGTTTTAGGCTTAATTCAATAGCTAGCTTATCAACATTTGTGTTATAAGTGTTTTCAGTTTTTCTAGTCTCCTGACCCGCAATGAACCTGCAACAACACATCTGTAAATTAGTACCATATGGGCAACCGAGCATGGATCCCCCTAAGTTTAGAATTGAGTGCATCGAATTTGAAAAATTCTAGGAGTCAAGGGATATGGACAATGGACAAGTCAGGTCTGAATCCCTCTAAGACAAAATTGTGTGCAATAAATGTCAGTTTTGCACATTTTTGTAGATCAGGAGATTTGAAGGAGATGACCAAAAAACATAATACATTTATTACCTGAGATGAGATAAAAAGAATAGAAATGAAAAGCACTGTATAAGATTAACATTCTAAATGGGATAACTGAGGAGCCTAGCACCCTGAAACCACTTATCTTGCTAAAAACTGCAGATCAAAGGCCAGATTATTGGATCTGCCATTACTGGAATGAATCAAACTCCCATTACTAAAACCACAGCTGGCCTCCCCTGCCTCAACCTAAGGAAGACCAGTACCCGCGGTCGTCCTAGGCAGAAAAGCCTCCTGAGCCTTTGTAGGGAAATGAATGGTGAGAACCTATCATCACAGACCCAGAGCCTGTAATTAAAGGATGGGCCATCCCCAAGGACAAAGACCAGTCTAAAGAATAGTTCTATTTTACCCACCACAAAATTTCAAATGTTCTCCCGTTACTAAAACCACAGTTGGCCTCCACCTAAGAAAGACCAGTACCCAAGGTCGTCCTAGGCAGAAAAGCCTCCTGAGCGTTCGCAGGGAAATGAATGGTAGAACCTATCATTACAGATCTAGAACCTGGAATGAAAGGATGGGCCATACCCAAGGACAAAGACCAGTCCAAAGAATACTTCTATTTTACCCGCCAAAAGAGTCCAAATGTTCTCCCATAGACACCCCAAACTTCTCTAAAAATTCAATCTTCATCTCCTAAAAAATTTCCTATTAACCCTAATCCTCAATGCTTTGCTTGCCCATCCTTTCAAACATGAACACATAAATGCCTTTATCAAAATGTAAAGAAAACAACCATAATCCTCATAAGAATTCATGGGAGAAAAAAAATCCTTACAGTGGGGTTGATAAGCCTTCTGCCATGGTCTGCAATTGCTGCTTGATTTTCTTGCTTCACATTGGTGTTGGATTTAAGATCTGGTATGTTCCCCTTATAATAAATTTTAATGGATGCCCATTGTTTCTTACATGGAGAAGGAAAGAAGCCCAGAAACAACCTCTCTATAGTTGTGTTTGTCACTATCAATTCAATCATCTGTCCACTTTCTCAATTTCTGTCCGGCGCTTGCAGGGTACGGGTATGCCATGTGTTTATAATCCATGATAGGTATCCAACTTTGAATAGGTATGGAGTTATAAGATATTATAGTTGTTTAAAATGGAGGTTAAGAGGATATTTTAAATAGATTTAATGATTAAGAATATATATTTTAAGTGTTTAAGTGATATTAAGTATTATATATATTTTATATTAAAGTAAAGTAATAAGATTCTTTATTTTAAAAATAAGAAAGTATAAGTTTCTTTATCTTAAAGATAAGAAAGTATCACGTCAATTTTAAAGTGATATTAGGTACTATATATTTTAAAGTGATATTAGGTATTATATATATTTTATTAAAGTAAAGTAATAAGATTCTTTATATTAAAAATAAGAAAGTATCACATCAATTTTAAAGTGATATTAGGTACTATATATTTTAAAGTGATATTAGGTATTATATATATTTTATTAAAGTAAAGTAATAAGATTCTTTATATTAAAAATAAGAAAGTATCACATTTATTTAATTAAAGTAACAAGTGCCACTGCATGGTTATGTTTCTGTTGAGAAGGTTTTGAGCAACGAGGTCCTGGCTATTGAGTTGGAAATTGAATATTTTGCAAAACCATCAGGTCGAGGAAAATCCATGTATTTTGCAATACCATCAGGCTACCATCAGGCTGAAGAAAATCCTTCCTTCCAAACCACGTTTATATGTATGTAAGATCGTGGTCTATGCCCTGATGAATGGCGTTTTCATATATTGTATAGAGCTCATGAAGTAACATAATAGAAAATCCTTTCTTTGAGACCTCATCTATCTGTATGTAAGATCGTCATCTATGCCTTCATGAATGGTTGTGTTTGTATACTGTATTAGAGCTCATGAATTATCATATTTCTCTAGCAAATGAAGGTGGTTATGCATACACTTATATACAATCTCTCTTGATTCACCTCTACACCATTAGGTGGGAGATTGGGAGGTCATTAGTGCACAAAGGAATTTCTTCCTTTGTATGGATAGGAATCCCAATGGGTAGCTTGTTTCATCCCATATTCTATTTGATTTTGCTATTCCCCCTATTGATCATGCATTATTAAGTATTTTTGTTCAAGGCCAATGAAGCAATAGTAGAAGAAAGAATGAAAAACAAATCCCTAGTCATCCAATTAAAACACAAATCACTAGTCATCTAATTTAGCTAAAACAGAATCACAAAAAGTTTGTGTTGAATAATTTATTTTGCTAAATAGAAGACCAAATAAAAATAGAAGATACTTTGTTATTTCATAAAAATAACATTGGGACTTGTAGGTGGACAAGTGGAACGTAACAAATCAAGTTCCTGTGCACTCAGCCTCAACCGAGAACTTATAAGCCTTCTCTCTCGACTTACTTATAAGTCTTTGCCTCGTTCTCCTCCCACTTATTTCCTTGGCCTATTATCTCTATTACGATTCTTTTTCTTAGTGTAGATCGAGTAGTTTACCTTGCAGTGGCAATATTTTTCTCTATCAACCAATGATTTCCTGTTCATATCTCCTCCGCTTATTATTAAAGTGAACCTGACAGGTTCATGTCTTCCAACTTTACATATGCAATAATATTAACTATGAAATACCATAAAAGACTTAAGTATGTAATACTTTCAATATTCAAAACTTCACTTTTAATTGATCCTCATATATCTTACACGTTCTTCACTAGAAACATTGGATATAAAAGAATATGTCACTTCAATTTAGGGTACTTGAAAGGCTCACATTTTTTTCTGTTGTTCACACACACACCGAACCACATACTTAACCAAATCTGCTTCATAGTTTCACAACCCAAAGTTCGAATACATCAAACAAACGTTAAAGAAAAGCAAATGACGTTGAGGTTTGAGATCTCATATGGTGGGTAAAAATTAAAATAAAAAATACATCCATGGGAAACAACGATGTATTGAATAAAAATTGGGCAATACACTCTCACCCAAAAATATTGTCCATTTCCAATGAAATTGTAGGGTCAAACATAAATGAAGCAACCCTTTTCCATAAGGAAGGAGCCCTGCTCGAACAAAGGAATATACGTAACGATGGAAATGGACGCGGACAGGTGGCACAAACTCTCTGTAAAATCACCCAACCCAGACGGGGGGCTTGTGTCCATCTGTGAGAGGTTGTATGTCAACTCCATTTGAGATCTTCATGCATGCATGCCAATTGTTTTTTATGAGACAACTATGAAAATTATAGCTTCTAGCTTCGTGTACGCCAGTGGACCACGAGTTAAGGAATGAGTTGGGAGCCTATTGTGGTTGTTCTAGTAAATCTGTGAAAGAGAGATAGGTTTTTGTACATATCGATTGTCAAATTTGATATCTCTCACCTAATACTAACATGCATTTAACACATCCAAACTCCAGGATCTAATGATAAGGAGACCATCTTTCTACCTACTACTATTGATACAAAAACAATAGGTGCTTGTCCCTGCAGCGAATCAAACAACAACAAGTGCTTGTCCCTGCAGCAGATCAAAAAACAATAGGCATGTGAATCTCTTCTTCAACTTGGGTGTAGAAAGGTCAAGCCCTCTACCTCCACGTTCAGGCATATAAATTTGGTCCTTGGAGTAATAGTGCTATGAGCCAGGCTTCAGCTCAGAGATGGATGTGTGGGACCTTGGAGTAATAGTTCTATGAGCCAGGCTTCATCTCAGAAATGGATGTGAAGTGAGCATCGTGAAACTGAGTTTCTCCTCCAAGGTAAGATGCCTGACTCGACACTTTGAGCATCATTTTTTCTCATGCTTCACCTCTTTATACCTTCTTCCATCTAATTCCTCATGATATTGTGAACAACAAAAATGACTATCAGAGGTGGGAGTCCCTACCTCCTAACTACATGCAATCTCATGTAAGTTCTTTTTACCCCTAGTTACGTCGGGGGAAGACCTAATCCTACTGCTCTAGACGTTGGGCATATAGACTATCATTCGGGTGGACTTCGTTCCAACAGAGCGTATTATGTGCCTCGTTAAATCCCCTCATTCAATGGATGGTTGAAATTAGGATCTTGGACCCTGTAACTCATTCTTATTTCCTTATATCTATTTTTCCAATTTGGTTTTGGGAAATTGGAATTGGAAAATTCAAAGATATTTCTACAGTAAGAATCTACCCCTCATTAGCTATTTAATCCAGCCACTCTTTCATAGATACCCGCACTTCATCAGAGGAAGGGTTCATGTGTTGTATGTTAACATACCCAACTCAAGAAGTAAACAAACACGCACATTGTTCGTTGATAGCGATGCAACAATATAACTAAAGTCCCTTTGGACCACCATAGCGAACCTTTCATGATTCTTGAGTATCTTCTGGCTATATTTCATCGAAGGACCTTCACTAAAGTCTTCAAGAGTCTAGTTTTTCTTAAAATATATGTCGATTGTTCTTGTTTTCTAAAGCTATATTTAGTGAAAATGCTTACTGAAAATACCTACTTGTTTCCCTACTTTAGCAGGAACCTTGTGCTATGCTCCATACTAATTCTTACTTTTGACCCTTATATTGGGTCTATTTTGTAAATACAGACTAATATGTTATATTAGATATGTTTTGTAAACAAAAACTAATATGTAAAGTTCAATCAAAGATTACAATTTCATCACAATTTCACCCCCACAATTTCATCCCTTCTTTAATATGTAAAGACAAGTTCACAGAATCGTATATGAAATAGTTGCAGTTCTTGACTTTTGGGTGTTTTCATTCTTCCATAATATGATTTTGTGTGAGTTTCGGTATGTTTGACATGAAAATTGTGGCAATTGTTGCTAAAGAAACATAGCTACCATTTCGTACAACTAAGAACAAGTTTGAAGCTTTGGTAAGTAAAAAATAATCAAATTTCTTTGGGGGGGATATTTTTAGTTTTTATTTAATATATATTTTGAATACTTTTAAGTTTTGATACAATGTAATCATTGCCAAGAAATGGCTTAGACGTTACTTTTTTAGCTTCTTTTTGCTTATGCTGAAACATATGAAATTGTTGTTTGAAGGCTAAACTATGTGACTGGATTAGAAAAGAAAACCCACTTTTTTTTTCGTTTTCAATGTTTCTTCTCAGTGTGTGAGGGTTTGAATGCTCAAGCGAAATTACACGGTTTTCTACAGTTGGATTTATGCATTTTCAATCATTTTCAATTGTTTGCAAGAGGATTTTCTAAATTTTGACCGACTCTATTGAGCATGGATATCTTAAAAAACAAATTGAGCGTAAGATAACAGTGTAGTTTTTCTATATATCATCAATCTTCATTTTGAGTTGACTAACTGATTTGGCTATGCGTGATCCTTTGGGAGAAAGGATAAATGTGATCCAGGAGGATATCGATGGCCACCCACCTATTCCAATTGGCTCAAAACATTTTTTTGGCAATTTACTATTTTTAGCTGTTTTTCGGGTCCTAAACTTCTGGGGTCATTTTGAGGGCCTAAACGACGTTTTTTCATGATCAGTCACCTCAATTATCCTTAAAGGCATGATTGATCCTATGAAACGAAGATCCTCGTCAATACCTTTCCAATGAGCTATCCTGCACCATAAATGAAGATCGTATGCAAAAGTTGCGACCCTGAGAAGTTGATGTACTAACTTACCCCAACAGGGCCCACATGACTTTTGGTGCTTCATCTTTTAGGGATAGGTTTTTTGGATGTCTAGGGTTTTGGAATTCATGTTCATTATAAAAATTCTCTTAGAGACACATTGTACTCATCTTCTTATGAATGAGCGTAATCATCACATCTCTTCTCAGAGATAAGCAACCACCATTCTAGCAAGCTTGTTTCCATTCTGCATTTTACAGTTTCAACATATTTCTTATTTAATAGAAGTCAAGTTTTACTGTATCTCTGTTATTATTCACTATGTATCTGTGTTAATATTATAATTTTTTTTTCCTTTCATTCCGCTCATAAATCCGGATCAAAATGTTGAACAATGTCCAAGGACACGAGAGGAAATAGAGGACATGGCACGTGTTCCATATGCAAGTGTTGTTGGTAGTCTAATGTATGTGATGGTATGCACTCGACCAAACATTTATCATGTAGTGGGATTGTTGATTAGATACATGTATATACCTAGAAAGGAGCACTAGACAACTATAAAGAGAGTATTCAAGTATTTGTGTGGCACAAAAGACTATGCTATATTCTACCAAGGAAAACTTAGAAGAGACAGTGAATTAAATGTACATAGCTTTGTCAACGCCGACTAAGCTAGAGATATGGATCACTGAAGGTTGACCAGTGGAGATGTTTTCAATATGTTCGGTGGAGCAATCAACTCAATGAGTAAGAGACATGTGGTCATATCCTTTTCAACAAAAGAAGTTGAATGCATGGTGGACACTAATGGAAGAAAGAAGTAGTATGGTTGCAAAGGTTGTGTTTAGGAATCGGGTTTGAGAAAATATCTATGAAGATAAGTTGTGATAGTCAAAGCAAAATATTTCTAGAAAATAACCCAGTGTGTCATTCCAAGACTAAGAACATTGATCTACAATATTATTTCATAAGAGACATGGTGGAAAGAAACAAGGTGTTGTTGGAGAAAGTAGACACATTGGAAAACATAGCAAATTCTTTGACCAAGTCTGTGAGTGTTGTGAAGTTCTCTTGGTTCAGAGAGGGAATTGGCATTGTTGCCAAGGGTATGTGAATGATAGTTCAAAAATATCACAGTTTCAACAAAGAAGACGACAAGTGGGAGACCGTTTGGTTGTTATATTCTTTGTAGTGAAATTCAAAGAAATCGACAATAAGTCGAAGGTCGAGGTGAATCTACCGGGTAAATTTGAAGTCGAAGAAATCGACATCAAGTCGAAGGTCAAGGTGGATCAACCAGGTAAATTCGAAATCGAAGAAATCAACAACAAGTTGAAGATTTCAACTGACAAGAGGCCGACAGGAGGGTGCATGGAAATCGATTGAAGACTTAATGGAGGTCGATTGGTAATCAACTAGTAAACCGACTTAGAGTCGACTATAATAGAAACATGAGATTCACGGGATTTGTAGCCAATGATCTGCGAGGATCTGTAACAGTTTTTGCACATCTTTCTTTAGGGTTTTGCCTACTGTAAAGCTTATAAATAAGGTGTGTTGTAATGTTGTAAAATATAATCTTTAGAGAAATCATTTTAGAGGTTGTTGGTTGTGTATATGTAAGCCAAAAATGATGTTGATTGTGTCTTAGGTGTAGACCAAGGTCATGCATGTAACCTTTTATTCTGAAGGAATAAGACAACAAGAGAGAAAAACACTCAAGGAATGTTGGTTTTCCCGTTTGGGTTTCCAGGGTAAAATATTTGTGTACTATATGCTTGCTTTGTCATTTACTTTCTTGATTAAATCTTTCTTCCTCTCTTCTACTAGGTTTAGTGTGGAAGTGTTCCTCATTTCCTAACAGAGTCATGGTCAATTTTTTTGCAAATCAGAAACTTGGCCACTACTACCAAAGGCCTTGTTACCAACTTATCAATTTTCTTTCCAACCCTCTACACCACCACTTCTCATAATTCCTCAAGGGAATCATGGAAAACAAAGGGAATGCTAATGAATTTAAATATCTAGCCCTATTGAAGCCAATACCAATTCTAAGTAGCCTACCAATTTAGAGTTGGGAACTAACTCTGACTCTCAACACCAGGATTTATGCCATTGAATGTTCTACCTCAATGCCAAACAAAAAACTTCTAGACTCTTCATCATGTTGTCCCAGGAAACTTCATCCTCTAGAATGGTAAAAAAGAGTCATTGGAAAAGTGGTCATTCACTAGTTGTACAGCATCAAGTTAAGGTATTAGGACGATTTTAACAACCTTGCTCTAAAATTATGGCATTTTATAAATAGAATAGGGATTCCAAAGACAACACATACATGGCTATATATAACGAAAAACCTTTCATAATGGATTGAAATGAATTATCCTCCTTAATCTTGCATATATTAATCGATAGACAAGTTCGTAAAGTGGGTCTCCACAACCTCAATGCATAATGAACTAAATCTCAAGGGCTTAAGCATCACAATGATTAAATGCCACTCAACCTAGTCATAACAATTCTTGAAGTTGATCTTACTGAAAATAACATCCATGCATAAGATGTAATCCCATACATTTCCCTCCCATACAATGATAACATTGTCTAAAATGTATCAACAATGAATAAAGCTTGTCTCAACCATGGTAATCTTTGACAAAATATACTTGAGATGAAGATATAAGTATTTTATCAAAATCATGTAGGAAGCGTTAAACAACGTAATTGGCCTTTGGTTGATAATCAACTCAAGATCATCGCACCTTGGGAATGAAATTGAAGAAATATTGGTTTTTTTTTGTTAGTTAACTATCCATGACTTTTGGGATTGGCCTATGGCTGAGATTCCATGACCCAAGGGCATCTAAGCCGTCAAAATCACCCAGGGATCGCACTCGTCCGGTACCGTACCAACCCTTAACATGGTTGGATTTGAGGTGTCCCTAGAGATTTTGAACTGGTGACTTCACTTACGGAGTGCCTTAATAGTGCACTCCCTCACCGACTACTCTACACCATGGGGAGTTGGGACTATTGAAGAAATATTGGTTAATTCCCATGCTAAAGATTATTTCTTAAGGGATGTTTTATATCCTAGAGTAATCTAGGCCTTAAAAAAATCCATGTCGCCTTGTAAAAATCACATGGGAAACCATCAATCCAAGGCACTTTATCATCATACATCTTATGCAAGTTCGTAATCAAGTGATCCACATATAAGCCATGATCACATGCATTCTTTTGTTCCTCTATAATATTAACTGGTTCAACATTGAGGGAATGTTGCATGGCCACCTCTCTTTCTTTTGGAAGGCATGAGATTGAAAAGTCATCAAATAATGAGCTAGAAATTCCCATTTCATCATTTGTTGGCCAGTCACCTAACCATTCAAATTCTTGAGAACAACTATTTTTTCACTCGCTGTAATGATCCCAAGCCAAATTCTTTCTTGGAATCACTAACTACTACTGATTTATTGAGTTATTAAGTGCATACAAGATTCATCAACACATGGAGATCACAATATATTCAAATTGTAGAAGCACAAGCAAAGATTTCACCTTTTATTAT
>JASDQU010237011.1:1115-15238 GCA_032191745.1 Picea mariana
TCACATGTATAATTCAAAGCACCCTCGCACATGGGATGAAAGCCTTCCCTATGTCCAACATAGCTACAACTGAGCCCTGCATAGCTCAACTGGCCACAACCCCTTTCAAGTGGGGTTGGGATTCCAACCATTGGGTCCTATAGATGTTGCACTTCCCCTTGCTGTCACCTCAACTGACATCGGGTGCCGCATAAGTTTCAGGTGGGCAACAAAGTTTGGTTTCACTTGCAGAAAGAATGCCTTACAAGACCCCATCAGAAGCTTCTCCCACTCCTTTATGGGTCGTACACTATCACCAAGGTCATGGTGGATAATTCTTTTGAGCTCAACATTCCTCCTTTCCTTGGCCTGCACCCAGTGTTCAACGTGGATCTCCTNTTATTGGACACCTCAAAATTAACAGAGCAGCTAACACCAACAGATCTCAACCAATACTACATACAACAGGCATCCAATGATCAGATTGTGGATAGATAGATCAAGGGCACTCGACAACAAAGGATCCATCTTTATCGAGTCGTCAAAACATGGAAGCTCCTGCACCAAGGCAAGTGGCTCACCCGAGGCCAAATTCAACAGAAATTTCCTCATCTGATAGGGGACGTAAATGAAATGGAGACCATTTCTTCCTAAGGAGGTAGGATTGATCCAAATGGATATTGGTGGCCACCCACCTTTTCCAACTGGCGCAAAATAGTTTTCTGACAATTTTGACAATTTACTATTTTTAGCAGTTTTAACTTCCGGGGCCATTTTGAGGGCCTAAATGAAGTTTTTTTCAGGACCGAGCTCCTAATTGATAGAAAAAGGCATTATTGAGCCCCCAAAATGAATCTCCTCAACAATACCTTTCCAACGGGCTATCACACGCCTAAAACGAAGATCGTATGCAAAAGTTACGACCCCAAGAAGTTGATGTACTAACTTACCCAAACGGGGCCCACGTGACTTTTAGTGCTTCATCTCCTAGGATTAGGTTTTTGGATGTCTACGGTTTTTGGAATTCTTTCTTATTGTAAAAATTCCTTCAGAGCCTCATTGTAACCTTCTTCTTCCGAATGCATGTTGTTGTCACATCTCTTCTCAGAGATAAGCCGCCACCATTCTAGCAAGCTTGTTTCCACTGCATTTTACAGTTTCAGCTTATTTTGTTATTGAATAGAAAACCAATTTTACTATATCTCCATTATTTTGTGTTAAGCACCTATTAATAATCTGTATTCATTTCGTTCTGCTCATAAAATACAGATCACTGATGTAGATCTTCCTTTCCTCTGCATTTATTCTCTAAGACATCTTCACCATCAACATCCTCAATCCAAAAAGATAAAATATCACGAGAGGAAATATGTTACCCATGATCTACAACTTGTTGTTATAATACATGAATTGAATATTTGGAACCATTACTTGATAGGTAGGAAATTTGTGCTAATTTTTATAGTCCAAAATTCATTTTATGTGCATACAGGACATTGGCCCTTCCTTTTGCATACTTTTCCAAAATATTGCTGAGGCTTCCTCTTAAAAAACCATTTTTTGGAGAGTGAATGCGCCTTGCTGAACTAATGACCCGCATACACACATGTGTTTCATGCTAGTTATACCATGTACATATGCATGCTACATGCTATATATACCATGTTTACCTCCAAAAGTTGCAAAAAATATAAAATTACATGGAATTCAACAGATTTTACGGGCTATGGAAGGTTTTCTAACCTTTTTACCCCTTGTAGCCCGTCCCTAAACTGAATAACCATATTTTTCTAATATAAAAGGAGGTTGTGGGGTGTCATTTATGAACATAAGCAAGAGAATAAGAAAACTTTTCCAAAATCTCTTCCCTTTCTTAGCCCAAGTTTTGCATCCCATTCTGAGTTTTAGCCTCAACCTCCCCCTCCAACCTTTATCCTTATGCAACCCTTACTCCTTTCCTTGGTGATAAGTTGGTTCCAAGAATCTAATGTGGGATTGATGCACTTGGAGCCATGAAAGAGGAGCCCAAACTTGGTTCGTGGAGTGGTTGCCGACAAAGGTTGTTATCCTTTTTGTCTTGAAATTGAATAAAAGAATTCGTCCTTGTCCCAAAATCTTATGTTTGTATGTGTTTGTTGATTTATGCATTTATATCTATATCTAAACTTTGAAAGCGTTCAATAGATATTTCATATGTTGTAGCATTGTGTTCCTAATATTTTGCAGGTCATCTTTGGGAGGATATCCACGATCTAGGAGGCTGCAACAAGCGAAAGAGGTCTACGCCAATTGCAAGGACTAAAGGTGCACCCATTGACCCTCTCTCCTCTCTCTCATCACTTTGTTTAGTTGGTTTTGGGGTAGCTTAAGGGTAGAAAAATATTTTAAGGGAAGTCATCGCTCTACCTTTACCTAGACCCAGTATAGGGGGATTTCCCCCGTAACACTAATGATATATCACAATGGGTTGAAGCATTTATTTGGTCAACCACACTTGAATTCCAAACAATCTAGGTGGTTGGTTTTAGTGAATATGACTTTGAGATAAGGCACATAAAAGAGAAATAAAAAACTTAATGTATGCACTCAGTGGAAGCATGCATGTGATACATATGGAAGCCATCACTATGTGTGAATTTGTTCTAAAAACCATATTGAAAGAAGCTCATGTTGATGATTAACACTTCATCTGAGTAAGGAATGATTTGTGGTAAGAACAACTGGAATGTAAATATACATGTTACCAAATGAACGAAGAATTATTGTTGATATACAATGATAGGTTGTAAATTCCTAACTTAACATAGCTAAAAATCATCATCATGAATAAAATTCATAAGAAACCACACTTGGGACGTTCAATGTACCAAAATATTTATACAACAAGGAAAATATATTTTTTTCTTGGAATGAAAAGGGATGTTGCAAAATATATTACAACTAGATGCCTTGAATTTCAATGAGTAAAAGATGAAGATCAACATTGGTAAGCTTTTTACAACCTTTACCACTTCCAAAGTGAAAATGGGAAGTAATAATAATGGAATTTATCACATGTGTACCCAAACAATAAAGCAACATGATGTTATGGTTGTAGTTTATAAATTAAGAAAGGATACCCATTTGGTTCCCATAAAGTGTGCATATAAAGTAGTAAACATTGTAGAAATTTTCATGAGAGAAATTTTCAGATTGCATGATATGCCTAGGGGTTTGAGACTAGGCATAAGCCAATCACCATGAAATAATTGGAGAATCTAGAAGATAGAGTCTGCTGATAAAGTCACATAACTGGAAGCCATATGATGGATATGTAATTGAAGAAACTAGTCCCAAACATAGGCATTTCTCATAGTTGGATTACCTAGTGTAACAAAACTATCAACATGTACCATCATACCTAAGAGATGATTACATGTAGTATGTATAGTAAGACTGAACAAGATAACCCTCTCATGGAGAACATTATAGACATCCTCCAATTGTTGAATGATGAGTATGGATCAATCCAAGAAGAAATACATGGCTTACACACTTGTCATGCATGTTTAAAGTGTAGATAGACCCATGACCATTGAAGAGAAGCTAGTCCCAGAGAAGCTAGTCCACACAACTGAGGGAACCTCAATTAAACCCATCTCCTTTGATGATGAGGATTGTTATCTAGGTTTATTTTTTTATTTTTTGATATTGTGTTATTCATGTTATGTTGATGTATAGGTTTGAGTTTTGAAATCCATTGTTTTTCTTTATGTAACCTACTCTTGGAATACTATATATGTCCATATAAGTTTTGAGTTGAGAAAATTGTTAGTCCCAAATGCCACTAAGTATATTTGATGCAATGAATATCAATTAGTTTTTGGTTTTTATGTTTACAAACATATATTTAATACATATTTTTGAAATAGTTGGGAGGTTTTTCAATCCACTAGGAACCTCTTAACAAGTTTGTGACCTATTATTATGTACATATAATAGAAGGTCTTATTCTTACTTACCAAAAAAACCTTCACCTCTTTCATAGCTCCAAGAGTTAGTTTGATTAATAGATTCTCTTGTGAAAATTTCATAGTAGTTTTAGGATCAAATATTGTCAATTCATTTTAGGTTATCATCCACATATATGCCTGGTGATTGATCCACCTTCCATCCAAAAATTTTGAAGAAAAAGGGAAAGATCTTTGTTACCCCCTACCACTGAGGGGTAACTAGAGGATATCATGTCTCATGGTCTCACAATTAAGACAATGATATCGATGATGATGATGATGATAAATATGTCCACATAGAGTAGAACAACATTCCCCTCAAATTCCTCTTCCTTATCATCATGGCTCATCACACTCAATCAACAAGGCTCAATGGGAGATGGTGTTCCAACACATTATGAGGTACATTAGTACTTGTTTCATATAAAGTTTCATATTTAATACATTGGGAATTTGAGTAATGTTCATATTTTGAATTTGGATAATGAATCATAAGCTCTGAAGTTATGAAGTTATGATTTTTTCCTTGCTTCACCTTCGTGGCCATCCTAGGCATCCTAGTCTCGTGTTGTCACTCCTAGGGAAAAGGGGTACTACTACTGGTTCCTTGAAAGGGGTAGCATACCATTATCTATCATACTTACCACTTTTCCATCCTTGATCTCTCCATTTTCCCACCTTTTTTGTAATGTGGTTACATGTACACCAAAAGGGAATGTACCTAATTCTCTTATGAGAAGAAGGTGATAAATCCCTAGAGGTAGATTGCAACTAGCTCATAAAAATAAATAAAGGGATAATGAGGACATTCAAAAACCATAGTCCATACTTGAGCTCTACCTCATTAATGTCGATCACCCCTAGTCCTAATGTGAATAAACAAACTATCTATTAGAAAGGACTTGAACACATACCAAATAAAAAGCAAATGAAGTGATCATGCTTGAAACCTTTTAAAGGGGACTTGCAAAATAAAATAAATAAATAAAATGGAAAATAAAGGGTTTGGAATGCAAAAATCATCGAGGAAAGGGTAACTCCATCATTGAGTGCACCCTCTACAAAGGAAAACATGGAGGTGAGACCATACATTGTCTTTCATTTTAATGGCCCCATGCCCAAAAGTAAACCCCATGAACACCTCACATTCATTACATATATTTGATGGGCTCTTCTGGGAAATATCTCTCTACTTGGGTACTGGCACACCAAAGAGGCTCCTTTGATGGTCCTACCATACTTAAACTTCCCAATTACATAAATCTTGAGCTTGTGTGAAGATTGAAGGGGATACCCAATGAGAGTTGTTGATTTTGGCTTCAGTATTAAATGATGGCATACATTGTATGCTTCTAAGGACTATTTCTCGTTGTGATTTTTGGTTTTACTTTATTCGATGGTTTTTACTGACTTAGGTGCACTTGAAATGGTATTTGGAGGAGGTCCCTATGATTTCACCTAGGATGTTTTTCACTTCATGCAGGACATAGCACGAGTGATGTAGAGCATTGACTCACTTGATGACTTGACACCCTTCGATACAGGCTCTCATACCTCTTGGACCTTGGAAAATTGACATATGAGCTTTTACCTTGCAGATATAGTCATGTTGGAACACAAATTGGAAAGAAGCCCACACCTTGGGCTTTGTACCTCGAATTTTAGTAGGCATTGGATGGAGGACATTGCACTAACACATGATTGGATTCCATGTAGAGATAATATGCACTTTCATTCCACCTTGGATGCCAACCTTTTCACATTAGATGTTGAGCATATGGATGATGACGTCATGGATTAGGGTTTTCTTGCCATTGGGACACCACTTTGACGAGTTGGGGTTTTGGTGACAAGAAATTATATTTGATGAGGATAGGTCATTTTATACCATGCTAGTCACCTTGATGATGAGACGTGGACTTTGGAGGCCTCTTACACCTTCATGGAGCATGACGTCACCCACACGTGTCACTTGGAGGGATTATTATGATTTTTTAGCATGATTCATTATTGTTAGAGGCTACTTGAGGGGTTGAACCCACTTGCAACATGGATTTATTGTTGTTTTAGGATATTATGTTGTTATAACCCTAAATTTCTCTACACATGCATACCTGGCCTTTGGCCCTCTTACTTGCATTTTTTTCCAAAGCACTGTTGAGTTGCTCTTCTTAAAAACCAATTTTTTGAAGATGTACGCGCCCTGCACCACTAATTCCGATGTACATACACTTTTTTCACCACTACATCTCACGTACATATGCATGTTGCACCATTACAACCCACGTATACTTGCAAAAGTTTCAAAAAATAAAAAGTTGCAAGGAATTCATTGAGATTACGGGTTATTGGGTAGTTTCCCAACTAATCCACGGCCTATAGCCCATCACCCAACCGAATAACCATCCTTTTGTCATATAAAAGGAGTTGTTGGGGTCTCATTTTACATTTAGAGACAAGAACAATGAAACTCTGTCGGATTTCACATCCCCTCCTTGCCCAAGTTATTGCAGCCCTTTTGTGAGAATTGCCTCAACATTCCCTCATTTGCCCATTCTTCCTCCATTAGAAGCCATTCACTTCCCAAGAAGAGATCAGAAGGTTGAGAGGAGGAGATTATACAAAGGTTCACTTGGATCTTGGTGAAGAGGATCCCAGACCAGGTTCGCGGATAGAAGCTGAATTTGATTGTAAAGGTATAATCATTGAGTTATTAATAAAATAATTACTTTTCTTGTCCCAAATCATGGTTTATGTTTTGACATTCTAACATCTAGCCCTAATTTGTATATGAAATAACATTCTTGTATTTTTTTGTTTGTCAATATTTGGATGTAGGTCATCCCTGGGAGGAGGCGTGCAGTCAGCAAAACTTCCAAGCGCGAGGGGATCATCACTAGATGTGGAGTACAGGTATAGTTACCTGATATCCCTCATCTGTTCTTTTCTTGTATTAGTTTCGGTATGTTTGGGGTAGTTAGAGAACTAGTTGACTTTTAGACAGTTAATTGATCTACCTACATTATGAACCCTAGTGTAGTCATAGGGGGGGTTTTCCCGCTAGCAGAACTGACAACCATATTGGGGAAGCCTCTAGGGTTTTTAGGGGATTTTGGGTTGTCTGATTGGTTTTTCTTCCTTTTGAGTTTTTGTTGAGTCTTCTAAGTCTTTTAAGGAATTATGGTCACCTTCAGGTGCCATACTAGTTTTCCCTTCTCTATAAGACTGTCTGTTTTCTTTCTTATTTTAAGGAATTACATAGGTGTACGTACCTTGCTTTGGGTCAACACGCATACATACCTGCCCTTCTTAGTAAACAACCTGCGTACATATGTAGGATGCTGAAGCAACAATAATGTACCTGGTTCAAGATTGTTTTTTTGAAAAAAGAGGTAGACAAACTCTTTCCTGATTGAGGTTTGTACTTCTCGGGGTTTCTTGATATAGTTCAGAGTCTCTATTTTTACAGCCATAGCTTGGGTTATAATTCAGTTTACTTGTCTTTTTGAAGTTTATTGTGTTTACTTCTGAAAGGGTTTTAAGCGAGTCTTCGAATGATTGATCTGCCTGTTTGGTTTCTTTAGTGATTACCTGCGATCCACAGTAGGCCAAAGATTTATTTCATTCTTTTCTTGTTGTTCTTTTTATCCCTTTCATTTTCTTTGAAAAGAGAAAAAATTATTTATTTTCAGTTTTTCTATTTGAAGCAATTTCAAAAATATATATATTCATTTTAATTTTGGTAAAGTAGTTGGAGTTAGTTATTTTACTAGAAAGGAAAAAGAGTTCATCTTTTTAAAGTTATTTACTAATTTCTTGAAACTTAAGTAGCTTGTAGTCAAGAGAAATTTCGTTTTAGGTCTTCTTTTTAAAGATATTGAAAAAAGTTAGTTAAATAAAAGTTGGTTACAAAGAGTTAGTTGTAAATATTTACTTTTGACTAGAAGTAATTTTTATTTCAGAGTTTTGTATTTTTCTCTCATAACATCACTAGTTTCACTGCCATATCCTTTGAGTTAATCAAGCCATTAAAATGAACACTAAATCTAAAATGAATTAGACTTTTTATGTTTGTAGGGTCAACAAACTAGTTTAGGGTTAGGGCCTTGAATTAGGTTGGAGAGGAAACTCATCAAGGCCGTTAAACAAACATTGGAGTCAGAACTAGGGAGTGTTAAAGTCTAGTGACGTGAAAGTTATATGGGACCCCTCTCTAACACAGAGGATAAACACGAGGTCGCATGAGGAAAGGCAATGGAGATAACCCCTCCAAATCTGGACTAAACGTAGTGGGGAATGCATATTGAGGATTTGTCGTGGGAATACTATCTTCTGCATTTGCCTATGGAGCTTTGTGGACCTCGAATCTATTTGAGATCCTATGTTGTCTTTCAGAACACTTTATTTCAATACCCTTGGTAAGTTTTAGACTTGTTATCCTGCTCATTGCGATCTGTCCGACTGTCTACTGTACCCACCTGGTGACTGTTTGAGAGCTGACAACTTAGTTTCCCATTTTATAGGGACTTACACAGGTGACTGCGGGGGTATACTACGGTAACTAGGGCAAATGTTGGGTCACAATTTGCAGAGTATACCTGGAGGGTGCTTCCATGTTTGAGTTTCACTTGCACCGGTAAGTTTCTCTAGTGTTAGCTGGTGTAATTGTTCTTCCTACTAGATAGTGGTTTTGTTGATTTATCTTATAGGCA
Source organism: Picea mariana (assembly GCA_032191745.1). Taxonomy (NCBI): domain Eukaryota; kingdom Viridiplantae; phylum Streptophyta; class Pinopsida; order Pinales; family Pinaceae; genus Picea; species Picea mariana. The sequence goes on from JASDQU010237011.1 coordinate 9,799, forward strand.
TTTTTCTAGTGTGTGCTTGGTTTTAAATGTTAGTTAAATCCTTGGTGTGTCATTTGATCTTTTCTCAAAGTGGAAGATCAAGAGCTCTGTCGTTCATGAATGCTTCAGGGGCTGCCGCTGGTTTCATTAGAGCCACCACCGTCACTGTTATGATGAAGACTTGACCAACAAGGGTCATTCGAAGGGACTAGTCTGTAGGAAACTGTGTCTGAGCCTACTCCGAGAGGATATTACTTGGCTCCAGAGGAACCTACTATTTCTTACCTTGGAGCGGAATCTCTCGGGCTAGCCAACCCTCCGATCACTGACTTGTCGGTGCCAATCTTAGTACAAGTTGTCCCTCCTAAGGTGACACCTGTTGAGCGCCAGTTATTATTACAAGAAGCCATGGAAGCAAATGTTTCTACTTCATCTGAGAGTCCTCATACTCCCTCTTCATCTACTACTATAAGGGGTATCTTGCCTCCTAACCCACCTTCGCCAGTTTGGACCACAGTGGTATCGAATCCCACTACCTCAGGCAGTGGTCCAATACCGTCGTCCGTGATGACCACTGATTCATTTACACAGAGTGCGACGGGCCCTCCATTCTCATATGGGATTCCCAGTTTTGATTTAAACTCAGTCCTTACATAATCCACCTTACAAACCATGGGTCTGGGGGAAGGGAACTCAAATTCTCCTATGAAAGGGTCTACTAGGGCACCTCAGTCTCCTTTAATATTATCCCTTATGGTGGGGGTCACATACCTCCTTTGTCCCCCTCACTCGATAATGATTTTCAACAACCTACCGGGTCAAGTGCTAACTACAACTTGTTTGGAGTAGGTAGTTTAGGAACTTCGTCTTACACTACGTCGATGGGATCCATGTCATTCTCTTTGTTTGATGTGTTTGGTAATAAAACCTTTTCTTTGGTTTTCATATCGATTGGGGGAAACCCCAGTTTTGGACAACATAATCCTATGTAGGGTACTATTCTTACATAGGGGGAAAGCACAAGAGTTTTCTCCTCACAAGGAATTTGGAATCCTTGGCAGGGATCAGTTCCCTCACAAGGGATGTCGGTCAAGGGAAAGCCCTTCCATGTTTAATGGAACCCTAGGCAAGGCTCAATACCTATGCCTGTTGGATCAACTAGGGGAAACCCCTTCCAAAATCCTTGGAACACAATGCAAGGAACAATCCCCGCCCAACCCATGTTGTCCAATTACGGGAGTCAACCAATGATATCCCAACAAACGTAGTTTCTGTATGCTCGTCAAGGCCATGGTTTCTACCAGAACCCTGGCCAGCAACCCAACTTTTCCTGGAAACTTGGTGCCAGTCAAAATCTAGTACCCCTTTTTCCTTTACATTGTACCCAACCTAAACTATCATTTTTGGAAACACTATATCTACCAGACTTATCAAGGTTGCTTAACGACCCGATTTGTCATGATCCGCATTGGCCGCCCATGCCGACAAAGTTTCCTTCATATATTCCAAAATTCAAAGGCAAGCCTCATGAATACCTAGGTGATCACGTGACAAATTTCCACTTATGATGCTCATCCAACTCGCTGCGAGACGACTCCGTATAGTTTCTCCTATTTCAACGCACTCTTATTGGGGGTGCCACAAAATGGTACATTGATCTCGACCGCTCAAGGTATTCTTACTTTAATGACCTGGCAATGGTTTTTCTAAATCATTTCTAGCTACCAGTGAGAAACGATGCCGACACTAAATTATTGGCCAACTTTGAGAAGACTAAGGATGATCATATCTTTGATCACATCCAAGAATGGCGCTATTAGAAAGCTTGATTAAGATATAGGTCCCAATGGATTTCTTACTGGAGTGGTTTCTGAAGTCCTTGGTACCAGTTGTATCCAAGGATGTTGCAACTTCAAGAGTGTTTTTAGAGGAGGAAGCGATAATGAGAGTGCAATAGATCAAATTGATTTACTCTCAGTCTAGATTACTCTATGAGATCTTTCCAGATGCACCACGATCCATCCTCGACAAGGCCAAACAAAAGTATGGACCATATGCCAATGGTATAGTGGGATCAACACAAGGAAAGTCCATCAATCTGTTGTCAAATCAATTGCAACAATTGTTGATACAACAAACGACGACCAACCAAACCTCCGATTCGGTTGTTTCCCCTACCTAAACATCGAATGTACACATTGTACAGTCGATGAAACCAAAGGCCAACCAATGACCTGAAGGAAATAAAAAACAATGGAACAATAAGGGTAAAGGGGAAAAAAAGGCTAATAACAATGTTGGTGGGGTAAAAACAAAGAAGAGAAAGTCGAAGTATCAGTGAAACCTTTGCACGGAGGACCACCTGACTCACCTGTTCCCTCGACTTGCAGAGGCCCAAAATCTATTGGCACAAAAACAACCTACTATGTTGACAAACCCATTCCCACATGGGAAAAACATGGCTCAAGCCTCAACATCTTCGAGCGTGAAAGGGGGTAGTTAGGGACCCCCCCGCCCCCCTGCATCTACTGGTAATACCTCGGCCGCAAATGTTTATATGTTGAAAGGTGACTCTCATATAATGACTAGGTCCTGAGATTACAGAATGTTGGATTGTGCCGAAAAGGGTAAAGAAGCCACAAACCCACATGTTCCTCTCTAGATTGAGAAGATTATGGGAGAAACAATGACACACATCTCCAAAGGTGCATTCAAGAAGGCTTCTCATGATCCAAATGCGAGGGATGCCTAGAAATACTTTGTTGTAGAGGATTTGGCACAATTCCCTTGCGCGATGTCTGCTTTGGAAGTCCTCCAGAGCTGCCCTTCGCAAAGAAAATATTCTTTATCCTCATTGGGATCTGTAGAGACTTGTAACGCAAGAGAAATCATTCTCTATCCAACCAACTTGAAACCCCATCTTCCTTACCACGTTGTGTTTCAATAGTAGTGGCTTACACAATGAAACATTTTACTCAAAATATATTTTGTATGGTGGTTGACGAGGGTGCCTTGACTTGCGTGATGTTGTTGGCATGTTGGAAGGCCATTGGCCAACCCATTTTGTCTCCGTCGCCTACATTGCTTACGACATTTGATGAACGTTCCTTCAGACCACATGGAATCATTCCTTCTTTCCCCGTGCAGTTAGGAGGGAAGACCATGTGCGTCGNATTGTTACCATTGACCAGTTGTCCCTCTCCCATCCCGACCCTTCATCGGGGGAATCCACAGTCTCGATGATTGATAACCCTCAGCCTGACATCGTCAACATAGGGGTTGGTTTGTGTCCATTGTTGATGGGTACTTTTAATTACCCTCCTCCGTCTGGCGATGTCAAGCTCATATCGACTGCCCTCGACCATCCTAAGGATGAAATTTTCCAAATGTCATCATTCCAAATGGCTTACTTTCATGATTCATGGAATCTTCCTTCCCCATCGGCCTTGATGGATGGGACATGGAATTCTGGCATGGCCATGCCCTTGTCCGCAACAGAAGTTCCGTACAACATTTTCTAGCAAGATTTAGCTGACCCCGATGTGACTCTCGCATAGGAGTTAGATCTAGTTCTCAAGCCTATATGGGCTCAAGGTTCCCTTGCCACTATAGATTCTTTAGACTTGGTCTTTCCCTCAGATGAGGTGATTCTTGAGGCATTGACTGGTCCAGATAGACCCTAGGATGATCTTCATAACAGATCTTATTTCCTCTAGGAGTTAAGAAGAATAGAGGCAGGTGAATTTGTGTTGACTATCACTAGAGATAGGTCTTGTCCTATTAATCCTCTAGCTCTGCATGCAGTTTATGACAAGGGTAATATGGAAAGTATCATTGAAATGATCACTATAGATATCTACAGAACCCCTGGCATTGTGGATAATGTTTTCGTCGGAGTGAACTGCTCCCCTGAAGAGATTCGAATTTATATGGAATTGTTTAAGGAATTCCACGACATTTTTGCCTGGTCTTACGAGGAAATCCATGGCATTGATCCAAAAATATTCAAACATGAGATAATGACTTATCCTGATGCCAAGCCAGTCTGACAGAAGTTTTGTCCGGTGAATCCTCGAAAAGAGACAGCGATTAAGGCTGAAGTAGAGAAACTACTTAAAGCAGGTTTTATCTACCCCGTGCAGTTGATGAAATGGGTTTCAAACCCCATTACGGTTAACAAAAAATAGGGTACGATTCGCGTGTGCATGGAATTTCTTGACTAGAAAAAGGCATGTCCGAAAGATAATTTTCCCACCCCATTCATCGATCATATTATCGATGAATGCACAGGCTATGAGGTCTTTTCATTCATGGAATATTTTTCAGTATATAACCAGATTCAGATCAAACCTGAAGACCATCATAAAACAACGTTTATCTATCCTTGGGGCACATTTTCTTATTGTAATATGCCTTTTGGCCAGAAAAATGATGGAGCCACTTTTTAGCGAGCCATGTATTTTTCTTTCCATGACCTTAGACATATATTCAAGGCATATCTTGATGATCTAGCATCACACTCTCACAAGAGATCCGATCATCTCACACACCTCTGACTAATCTTCAAACGATGTTGCTACTATCGGATTTGCTTGAATCCTAACAAATGCAGTTTCTACATGACATTGAGTCATCTCTTAGGTTTCATTGTTTCAACAATAGGGATCATGGCCGATCCTCTTAAGGTTGAGGCGATAGTTTAGTTGCCTCCTCCATGCATAATACCCCAACTTCATAACTTACAGGGGAAAATGAACTTTCTTCGGCGTTTTGTCACAAACTACGCCGAAATAACTAAAGGGTTCATGTGTTTATTGAAAAAGGGAGTCCCTTTTGATTGGGATGAAGCCTCTCAACACTCTTTTGAAGCGTTGAAACACGCCCTTACGTCTACCCCTCTGCTCTAGCCTCCTGATTATAAAAAATATTTCTTGTTGTACTTGGTCATTGTAGAGTTGAACATAGGCATGGTCTTGGTTCAGAAGGACGATCTTCTCGAGGAGCATGTTATTTATTACTTGAGCCAAGGCTTGGTTGAGTTGAAATTCAACTATTCCCATGTTGAGAAGCTTGCTTTCGCAACAGTGCATTCTGCCCATCGGTTTTGTCATTACATTCTGCTTCACAAGACCACCGTCATTGCCGTTGTGAAACCCTTTCAATATGTGTTAACACGACGAGTCATTGGTGGAAATATCAGTAGATGGATTGTAATCCTCCAAGAATTTGACTTGGATTTTGTTTCCACAAAATCCAAAAAGTAGTTGGTCTTTGCGGAACTTATTTCGGAACTTCTGGTTGAATCTAGTGATGACACGCCCGAAGAATCTCCTATCAAAGGAGATATTTTTTTGAACGCATATTCAAACCTCTAGTATGGATATATACTAGTCTATATCAAAACTTTGAAGTTTCCTACTTCTGCTTCTCGGACAAATTCACCATAAGGCACGAAACTATA
>JASDQU010237013.1:4576-14674 GCA_032191745.1 Picea mariana
GCAGTCACTTACAAGAATTGACCTATCCATAGCGATCATACATCAAAAAAAAAAAACACTGCCAACATTACAGACTAAATTACATACACACAATAGCTAGCAGAGTATGTAGAATAGTCCCAACATTTCAGGCAACTTTTTGGGTATCAGTTATAAGAAGCAGCTGATAACTCTACCTTCTTCACATTCAAAACATTTGAAACATCATTTCCAGATATTGATCATTTTCTATTAAAACAAATTCCTTAAAATGAGGAAGTCAGTTAGACATGTGTCATCACATTTGTAACAATGTCTATTTTTAGAAACAGAGGTTAGGATGACTCGAGCTTTGAAGGGATGAGCGGATATTTTTTTATATATACATATGTAGAAGACAAAAAGTAGGTTGGACTCTAAGGTAAAGAGCTATGGCTCTCTATGTAAATTTCTGAATGCTTAATCCATGATGTAGAGAGAAGTCCCTTTTTGATGACTGAGATTCATTATGGTGACTGTAGGAAGTTTTTTATTTTCTCTTGCCGTGTTCATTTCCATTACATTGTTCAAACTTTTGTTCAGTATTTCACTGAGATTTTGTGTTTGGAATTCATTCATGTTTTAATGCTCCATTCATGAAGTGGGTACTTTCATTTGTTTTGATATTGATGGTACAAAATTCATCCATGTTAGGTGCTTCGTATCAGTGATTTCCCTTTATTTTTTCTCCTCTAAATATGCAACAAGAACTCGTCCCTATTAGGTGCTCTTGTGGCATTGGGCTTCTTTTCCTTCTACTATCATATCTCTTGTTTTTATTGCTGACTACATCACCTACACAATGCCTCTTTCCTCTCTAAAGATGCAATACTGTTACTGGCATTCTGCTTTTTAAAATTTGACTCCATTACCCAAGGATTCTCTCTAATTTGTTTCCAACCACCATATTTAAATTTCTTTTCCTTTCGTTTATTAAAATCTGGTCCTTGAGCATATTTCCAAGAAACCACCATAGTGACATTGGGTGGGATTTTGAGGAGAGAGCCCTCTCTAGACTGAAGGAGGCTAGCCTTACAGTCTGAAGATTGCCTGAAATAGTTACCTTGGGGTTTCTTTGATAAAACACAAAGAAAACATCAAGCTATAACAATTGTTATTTAAGAGTATCGGCGGTACTATGGGCCTATAGAACCACTTGCAAGAAGCTAACAATGCAAACCCCTTTTAAGTTTGTGTATGGTATTGAATCCATTGTCCCAATGGACTATTTGGTACCAATCCTAAGAATTGATGCCTTCATAGATATGGATGACATTGGCGTTGTTCGTGAAAGGCTTGCACAGTTGGTTGAACTTGAAGAAGACATATTTATAGCAGGATTACATCAACAAGTACAAAAAGAAAGAGAGAAGGCCTATCATGATAGGTAGATCAAGAAGGCATTTAAGCAAGGTGATGTAGTACTGGTATATGACAGTAAGTTCATAAAACATCCCGGGAAGTTCATAACACATTGGCTCGGGCCATATGCAATCGCCTATGTTACAGAAGGAGGAGATGTGCAGTTGAATACTTTGAAGGGAGAATGGAGAGAAGGATTAGTGAATGGGAGTCGCTTGAAATTGTATTATGACAACCTGTTGCCCCGCAGCTCTAAGTAAAAGCGTAAGGAAAAGAGTCTAGGTACCAGGTGCAGTTGAAATTGGGTACCAGACACAGAAAGGATAGCCTGCATAGGGAAGGAGACGAGGCATAGAGCAGAAAACAGAGGTTTCACTGCACAGTTTAAAGTCGAAGTAAAATCGAAAGGTCAGATCTTAAGTGCCTCAATATGAGTCATAGGTGAGTGTTGGGGGCATGTTGGCCCTTGGTTATGAAAGTAAGTGAAGATCAAGGAAGAAAAGGAAGAATTTGAACTGCGTGGAAGACACAGTGACTGTTACTGGGTTGAAGTGAGCAAAAAAGTAGAAAATACGGAGCAAAGTAAAAGTAAGCAAGTCGTTGAATGAGAATACTGAGGATGATAGATCAGTAAGAAACAAGGATCATGGAAAAATCATCCAGTGGAAAAATATACCGCTGGCTGCTTTGGAGCATCGCGCGAGAAGGAAGGAAAGACAGGATGGTGAGGACCTGAAAATGCGGGTCAAATTGACCTAGGGTTTTGGAATCTAGGGTTTGTGACACCTAGGTTTTGACTTAATGCTGTTGGTGAGCTATTGTAATGTATAAATAAAAACCTAGATGAGGGAAGAGGGTTTGTTCTAGTTTTTTTATTGATGTCATGATTATTGTTGTGTAAGAGAGAAGTGCTAAGTGTGAGAGCCTTCTGGTAGTGTAAGATCTTCAACTGGGTGCACAAGAAGGGGAGAGATAGAGAGGAGAAGAAAGAATATCTACTAGCAAAGAGCACAAACAAGAACTATATGCTTCATCTTAATACATTATAAAGAACAGTTCTGTGGATGTATCCCTAGAGAGAGGGTGAACCACATATATCATGTGTTGTGTATGGTTGATGCTCTGTTCTTTGTCATTTAATATGCTGCTATGATGATAATGTGTTAGATATGAAATATAACTTGTGCAGTATATTGTAAGAGGGTAAAGAATATTATATTGTAGTGTGTCGATCACTTTGAACCCACTTTACATTATTTATGGTTGTATACATCTCTATCCTGAAACCCCCACATAGTTTCTTTGGGTGAGACTGCATCTGCCTCGCAGGTGTTTTCGAAAGGGTGAGTAGCTAGGGCTTGTTGGTGTGCCCTTGAAGTTAACCCTAGGTCTGCCCCTGTTCCAACAGGGGGCTAAGCCTTTACACTTTGAAATTATTTTATTTTACTCACATTGGAATTTTGGACAGAAAGAGGGGGTTACATTAGCTTCTTGGGGGATGCCGATGTTATGGTTTTCATATTTAATCCTTGTTCTTGATTGTATTGGGGGTTGGCCATTTTCATTATGAACCAAATTTGTTTTTGGATTTATTCCTTTGGAATTCACTCTTATTCTCATTCTTGGCTAATATGCATGGGGAAAGTAAAATGAATTGTTGAATACCAACAACCATGGTTGGCTAGCTGTAATTAATTTCTAGTCATTCTAGGAGGGAATGAATGCCTATGTGAATGAGAATAATGGAATTTGAGAGAGATATATCCATAGGTAAGAATCTTGGTAGTTTCCAACATTTATATTTCATGATCAGAGCACTAGATCCCTAGAAAGAGGTGGGAAGCCCGAGGGACTGCATGGTAGTGAAGGGGGTTCACTTTCTTTGGGTGGTGTAGATTGAGGGGAAAGAGAGAACTGGTAAAATTGATTTGTTTTGTGTGAGAAACATGTGATATATTGAATTCTTATTGGTTGAGAATATTAATGATAGCCTCAAACCTATCCTTATGGATTCATATCCATGGCTCAGGGGTGACCTACTGTTGAGACTTGGATCAACAATGACTAAGTTTGGGTGGAACTTCCTTGTCTTGCATCTAGTTGGTGATTGGTTTTGATAAGCATAGTTCTCTCTTTCATGGTTATCCTTACTTGTATATTTATTTCCATTGTATATTATTATTGTCTCTAAGATATGATGTGTTTATACCATTCCTGCTTGTTGGTTATTATTGTGCATGGCATGTTAATACTATATTTCACAGTTAGCAAGAATATTGATGAATGCATGTTCTAGTATTGTATTTATTTCTTGATACATTATTAATTAATTGGTATCACAATTTTTTATCATCCCAAGAGGGAAAATTTTAGAGGTACCTAGGTAGTGGAACCAGTTCAGATTAGAGCATTGAGAAAATCATTTTGGGTTTGTTGATATGAGTGTTTCACACCAAGGCTATGGGTTAAAATTGTTTTGACTTGAGTATTCGTCATTTCTTTGGCTTACACCCAATATTTAATTTGGAGCCACTTTGCACAAATTTCCCACCTCTATTCAATACCTCGGAGGTGGCTGAGAAATTGGATCCTAGAGAAATCAATCATGACTTCCTTGGGTAGGTTATAGTGGATCAAATCATGGAAACCATTATGAAATTCACCTTCCAGTATAAAATACAACTCTATCATTTTTTCAAACAAGGCCAACTTATTTAGCAAGGAAAATGGCTCACCTAGATTTAGATTCAATAGTAGTTTTCCCATCTATCGTAGGAAATTGACACAATGGGGTTCATTACTGCCTAAAAGAGGAGAACTTATCCAATTTAATATCGAAGGCCACCCACCCTTCCAATAACTCAACATGGTTCTCCATCTGGGTGGTTTTGTTAATATTTTCTAGGATTTTCTTGGTCTTAAACTTTTGGTTCTATTTTGAGGCCCTTAACGAGATTTTTACAAAAGCAATCCCAGATTATATTTACCTTTGGAAAAGCTATGTCATATTTTTTTTTTCATAGTACTCAGTTAAATATTTCCAATGAGATAATATGTTCACCAAATGAATCTCATTTTTGAAATCTATGCTTCGAGGAAATTGATGTAAAAACTAATTCCCCAAAATACCTTTTGGGGTTATTTTTAGAAAAACACATTTTGGAACTTTGCCTCCTAGATTTATGGTTTCTTACCTTTAGGGTTCTTTATTTATGTTAAAAGGACATATTTTCGAATTATTATCTTATCTTGTTGCGAACGAGAATATTTGGCATCTCTCTTCCTTCAATGATAAGCTACTTCCATTCTAGCCAGTTTGTTTTCTATAGTATTTCGTTATTTTATTCATTGATAGAAATTGGGTTTTAATTGTATCATATGATCTCTTATATAATTATTTTTTCATTTAATTTGGTTCCCTACACAATCAAAATCACAGTACCCATATCCCACACTCTCCCTCCCACTCTCTCCCCCACTATCCCCCCATCTTTCCATATTTCCCTCTCTCTCTTCATCCTTGTCTCTCCCTCGCTCTCTATACCCCCCAAGTCTCTCTCTACCTATCACTCAATCCATATATCTCTCTATCTCCCTCCTTCACACTCTCTCTCTCCCTTTCACTCAATCCATATCTCTCTTTGCCTCCCTCCCTCTCTCTTCACCCCTCCCTCCTGTTGGAAACATTCCAATGAATTTCCCATGCGGTCACATGCACATGCATGCAACTCTATTAGGAATGTGCATGCATGCACTCTTTTGTGAAAAGATTGTGTAACTGGTGGATCTAATTATAATAAGTTATTTTAACTGTTTGAGATATGCTATATATACGAGAATACCCATAAAGGTGAGAGTGTAATGTGTGTAGAGTGTGTGAGAAAGAAAAAATATTGTGGAGTACAGCATGTCTATGAGGAGAGGATGGTTGTATGCCTATGTTGGCTATTGTAATTCTCCCTTGAATAATAAGAATATTGACTATCATTGCCCCATGGGTTTTTCCCACATTGGGTTTCCACATAAATCACTATGTCAATTGTGTGATTGTTGATGTGTTGTGTTTGGTTTGATGTTCATAGTTTTATGTTCTATTTTTCTTTCGTTGCCTAAAAAGTGGTATCAAAGCGCAGATTTGAAGGATTTGAGAGTAAAGGAGAAGAGAATCTAGTCATTGGATATCAGAGCAGGTTAACTGAGCTAAGAATATTTGTGTGAGTTCAAGAGAGTAATTGGATGACATCTTCTGTGTGAAAGAAAGAGCATCCAATTTCATGTTGTGAGGGCAATTTTCTACAGAAACCAATGCAAGGAGATCCATGTGTCGAGTGCAAGAGGGTGATAGTTTATTTTCTATCTTGGACCAGCCCTGTCAAGGGGGAAATAATTCACTCGTAAACTTCCTGTGGAGTCAAATTAACAAGAACATCATGCCCTACACATTCTGGGAGGCACGGTAGCCCTAATTCAAATCTCATCTCTCTTTGAGGTATATGGGAGAAGCGATACAGGTGGATCATCGCTCTTTCAAACCTAAGGAAGATGTGATATGTGTGGATAATTCTCATATCATCACTAACAACATTTTATGGAGGGAGCGATACCCGTGGTGAATCTTGGTATGAAAGTGATTCAGGGTTATGTTATTCACATGAGGTATGAAAGAAGATTCTTTGCTTCACTAAGCTCAAGGCATATTTTTTAAAGGACAGTAGAATTATGCCCATGAAGAATCATTTTATCATGCACATGGGAGGATCTTTTTGGTAAACTAAAATGGGTGGAGGATGTTTTAATAACTCATTTGTTTATAGATGGAGCTTCTTTATTTTGGTAAAAGGTTTTGAATATTAAATATATTTTTTTCAAATATTTTAACTAATGTTTTATGGTTGAACCTTGAACAATATAAGATAGTTCCTTCATAATAAGAAGCTTAGTATTTATAATTTGTAGTTTTGGGCAGTTTTGTGCTAATGAAAAAAGTGCAAAGTTCAAATTTTGAGGTGGAGAAATTCAACAAAAAGAATAAATTTGAGTTATGGAACCTCAAGATGTATGATCTTCTTGTACAACAAGGAAATAGGAAGAGCAGTGATGGTTGAGTCATTGTGAAAGAAAAAAAAAATGGATTTACCTTGGAGTTGTAAAAATTATTGATTGCATGTAAATGGGCATATGTCTATAGGACCTAGATAGGCATGTGTACCATTGGTTTATCAAGTCACTATGAAAAGTCTAGACATATATTTAGGTAGACCAAATATGTGTGTGGGGGGGGGCATGTATGTTGGGTTAACCTTGATTCGGTGAAAGAGTTAATGAGTTAAATATGTTTTTTTAAGTCAACACACTTGTTTTTTTCAGGTCCATGTTTTTGGGTAGCTCATGGTATTTTTTCCATGGATTACATGTAATGAAGCTTATAAAAGGCTTGGTGAACTCCGTTGTAAATGGGCCTGGAGGTAACTGGTGAAGGCTTACTTGGCCAACTTGGTTGGATTTGATCAAGGGAATGTTTGTATTAAAGCGGAGCACTGAAACTCTAGTGTAAAGTCCCTGGAGGTGAGTGATAAAGGTTCACTTAGGTTGGTTTGGACAGATTTGGTCAAAGTTGTTTGAATGCAAAGTTCGAGGTGGATCACCATGTACAGGTTATAAAGGTGGGTCTATAGAAAGGTTGATGTGTTGGCATGTCAATAAATTGTTTGAGAATATATGATGAAGGTAGGTTCATATCCATGGAACTTGGAAATTATTGCAAGGAAGTTGGGATCGAATAGGAATGTTTAGTAAATCCACGTTGCAACAATAGTTGTGGACATAAGGAGTTGTGCTATATGGTAACTTGGTCACCATCGTTTGTGTTATCACTGAAATTTCATCCGAAAATGGTTACAAGAATCCAGCATCTCCAAACAGCTATTAAGTTCACCCATGGACCAAAATTACCAAAAAATCATTTCCAAAAGGTCCAAAACTATACAACCAGTTATAAAATCAGGATGCGCTATGACTATACAGGGAGCGTGCGCACATGCACCATTAAGAAATGTAGGAAAAGCGTACATGCACACAATGCGTGATTGTGGACACTAAAATCCACACACACCTAAGAATGACACATTTATGATGTTGGTCAGCCTCCCACCCACTTCTGGTTCAACTTCCAAGTCGATTTGACATCCAAATCTCGGCCGAATTTGGTTGGGTGGCTGGTTAAAGACCTAAAGATGCCCTAAATAGCCCCTTGTTCACACTAAAATCTAGTTGCATAATACCTCAAAGTTGTGCTATAAAAAGAGGCCATGGGTGCACTACTTCTTCAAGGAATTCATTTGTAAGGTTATGCTACTACTATTCTCTTGGGGAATCCTCTTTTCTCATCAAGAGCATACTAGCACCATTCCATTTGATCTATTCACATCACCTCTTAAGTGAATTAGCTTGGGATTCTTTCACCATTTCTTTCAAGTTTTTAAGTTGTAAGAAGAGCTCAATCTTGGGGGTCCAAGAGCCCTCCCTTGGAGGAAGAAGGGACCTAAAGTCCCCCTTTCTCTTTGGTGTTTTCTTTTCACTAATACAATCCTTTCCATTGGTGACATGAGTCTTGTTTGTTTCTTGTTCTTATGTCCTTATGCACTATAGTTTAATTGTTTTTATCATTCCTAGTTTAATTCTTAGCTTAGTATTTTATAATTTATTCTTCTAACCCTTTCCTTGACTGTTGTATTTCTCAGCTAACCCAACTAAGCTTGTAAGAACCTTTGTTTTTCTCATTCAGGTGACAAAAGAGGTGCAATAGATTGGCGACTCTGCTAGGGATAGGAATCAATTTCCTGCCCCATTTGGGTTATTTTAGCTCTTCTTTTTGTTTATTTAACTTGTAGGTACCATAACCGGCCCAAGCCGACCTATAGAAATCCAAATTCAAAGTTGAGTTGAAGGAATTTCATCTGGAATTTTCTTCACGGTCGTGTAATAGCTGTGCACGGATTTATCAGCCCACAACTGTGCATCGTGCGCACATGCGCCAAAATCACTATATTAGTCAGTGCCTTCTCTGCACCTGCACCCATCAACCTATTTTAGTTCGCACATTGGCACTCAAAGCACCTCTGTCTAGTCTGAGACCCGTGCAACTCTGCAGAAAAATATACATTGTAAGCTTTTTATGATCTGTGGAAGGCCCATAGCCTTCTTAAATTTGATTCCATGCATGTTGTAATCTGCACTACACTTACATTCCCTCTCCATACAAAGGGATTAGTCAAAACACATAGGCACTTAGGGGTAAAATCATAAATTTTCCTCCTTTTTGTCATTTTTCCACATGGATGGCTCACTTTGACTAAAGTTTAAGTTGGAATCACTCTACATCACATATAAAACTTGCATTGGGACCAGAAATTGGATAACCATCATTGAGTATGCTCTTCTCTCGTGCCTCAAAGCGACCTTGAGAATCAGAAAGAGGTTGTGGGACAATTTCATCTCCCTTAAATAGACAAAATATTTAAGAGAGGACAACAACCCCCTCGGGACTCCTCTTAGTTTATTCAAACACATCTTAAGATTGTAAGGGCCCATACATGCCCACATGCTACAAAGATAGGATAGTGTTGAAAATTTATTTCTTAGATTAACTCACTAGGGAAGTTTAATGGTTTTGTAATGGGCCCATACATGCCCACATGTGAACAAACTAGGATAGTTTCAAAGCTTTCTTAGATTAAGTCATAGTAGGGAGTTAAAGGAATAGTAAAGAACTCACATGTCCACATGCTAGTTTCCTAGGGACTTTAAAATTATGCAAGGTTGTACCAATGACATTTAGTTAACTAGGTAATCAAAGACTTGTAAGGACCAAGAGAAGTCCTCATGTAGCAAGGTGACACCTAATTTAATAAAACTTGGCACACTTTCACTTGTTCACACACAAGATCACCAATCACTCACATAGTTTTATCTAGAAGTTGTGGAATTCAAAGTAAGTTTCCTCCAACGAGAATCTGAAACACCCCACCCCTTTTCTTGACAAAACTATCCACTCCCATTTAATTTCAACGAGGTTGGTTCACACCCCCAATCTCTCACACAAACAAACCTAAAATTTTGTAAAAAACTCACTAAGTTTTCCTCCACAGGAGGTGCCAAAAGAATTTTTTAGTCTAGGTAGGAACTCAGGGATAGGAATCCAAATAACTCCCCGTTATCTCATTCTCACATTTTTAAAACAATAGAAGTTGTCAAATATGGAATTTTAAATCCTCCAAGTCAAGTGTTCCTAACACCATAAGTGTTATAACCCTAAATTGCACCACACATGCTTACCTGGCATCAGGCCAACTCATATCCCTTATTTGCCAAAAAACTACTGAACAACTCTTCTAAAAACTCCATTTTTAGAAAGAAAACTCTAGCAGGCCCACTACAGCCTGCGGGCAAACTCTAGCAGGCCCACTACAGCCCGCGGGAAAACGCTAGCAGGCCCACTACAGCCCGCGTTTGCCTTCAGAATCACAAAAAATGGAAATTTTCCGATGGGACAAAAATCTTTGGGTCAGTTAACTGGAACTCCCAGCCATGCATGGACGAGAGTTCATCCAAAACCCTAGCTCCTTCTAGCCTATAAAAGAAGGGATAGGGGTACTATTCAAAAGGAGGAAAAATCATAGCAAAGAAACTCTGCCCAATTTCCGAATCCGTTTTGTCCCA
>JASDQU010237014.1:0-13892 GCA_032191745.1 Picea mariana
CTAACCGGGCCATTCTACTGGCACTAATCACAGTGCAACCGAGAGAGAATGAGTCTGCCCTAGGGAATGACTATCCCTGATTGTTGAACCTGGACCATTCAACCTAACTGGGCCATTTTTCCGGCACTAATCACAGTGCAACCTGGAGAGAATGAGTTTTCCCTAGGGAATGATTATCTGGACCATTTCCTATGGAAATGGTTGTCCTGCACCAACCTCCTACATCAGACCATTCTTCAAAATTGTTCACAACTGTGAAATTTGAAAGAATGACTATCCGGAGAGGCGGGCCATTCTGCTTGACCACTTCTCAAAGTGGCTGCCAAGGAGAATGACTATCCTAGACCATTCCCCCACATTGGCCACAAGGGGAATCGTTGTCTATGGTACATCAGCAACCTATCGGACCATTTTCATTACGAAAATGACTGTCCGTTCTGGACCATTTTCCAAACTAGAAAATGACTGTCCATTAGAAATCTGGACCACTTTCCGGACTGGAAAGTGACAAACCAACCTAGACCATTTTCCAAACTGGAAAATGACTGTCCATATATCAATAACATATCAGTGCTCCCTCCCAACTTGGAGAGTAATCACTTACCTTTCCAATAAGGAAGTCATCTCCATGAATCTCGACTTCTCCCTTAAGTACGCAAACTTTTCATCTTAAACAGAGGCTCTACCAAAATATCTGCTACCTGCTCATCAGTGGAGATATACTGGAGAACTACTTCTCCCCTCTGGACTTTATCACGAAGAAAATAGTACTTGATCTCAATGTGCTTCGACCTATAATGGAACACTAGGTTCTCTGAGAGCTCCACACAGCTTTGGTTATCACAATATATCATGGTTGAATCCAGCGCCTGATCAAACAGTCCAGAAACCAGCTTACCGAGCCACACTGCTTCCGTACAAGCATCACAAGCTACAATATGCTCTGCTTCTACAGTACTGAGTGCAACAGACTTTTGTTTCCTACTAGCCCATGATATCGTGGCAAAGCTCAAACTAAAACATATCCAAGAAGCACTTCTTTTGTCATCTGCACTCCCTACCCAATTTGAATCGATAAATCCATCCAGTTGTATAGCATAACTCAAACGTCTCACGAATATATTTCAAGGCATGCTTTGCAATTATTCAATTCTCATGGCTAGGTTCCACCTGGAACTATTTTCAAAGCAAAGAAAATATCCGATTGAGTATTCTCCAAATACATCAACGAGCCATTCAATTGTCGATACAGGGGCGGGTCTAATGGATCAGAGTCTCTCAACTTTTTCAGATCTGTCATCATGGGAGTTTGCCATGGATTTTCAATCCATTATCCCGAACTTCTAAAGAACCATTTCGATACAATTCCTATGTCATAGGAAGTTTTCACCACGCTTTTGTTGTACATGAGAGGCTATGCACCAAGTTGCTTGAATCCATAAAAGGTCTTCTTCAATCTGCATACATGGGTCTCTTTCTGGTATACCTCAAAATCTTGAGGTTGCTCTACATGTGCTTCTTCTTCAATTACTCTGTTGAGAAGAACAGTCTTTACATCCATCTCCAACCCATGGATACTGCAAGAGATATAATGACTCGGGTAGAGGTATATCTGGTTACTGGAACAAGTTGTCATCATAGTCTTCTCCCTCCTTCTGGGAGAACCCTCTAACCCCAAATCTCGTCTTGTATCTATGAAAGATTCCATTTATAAGTCTTCACAGATTCTTCAATGGATTATATCATTGGGGATTAGCTCCCTCCTAATCCCGGCTTCATGCTTGAATGAACAATATCTAGAACTTCCTTGTTTTTATTCTNGTGCTTCTTCTTCAATTACTCTGTTGAGAAGAACAGTCTTTACATCCATCTCCAACCCATGGATACTGCAAGAGATATAATGACTCAGGTAGAGGTATATCTGGTTACTGGAACAAGTTGTCATCATAGTCTTCTCCCTCCTTCTAGGAGAACCCTCTAACCCCAAATCTCGTCTTGTATCTATGAAAGCTTCCATTTATAAGTCTTCACAGATTCTTCAATGGATTATATCATTGGGGATTAGCTCCCTCCTAATCCCGGCTTCATGCTTGAATGAACAATATCTAGAACTTCCTTGTTTTTATTCTGAGACTGCATGTTTCAGGAATTCTGCAATCAATTCCCTCTATCTGAGAGAGTCCATGCTTATGTTTGTTGCATCTCTCTTTTCTTTCTGCAAAGTGTCATCCTTATAAACTTCTTCTATGACAGCTTCTGCAAAGATTATTCATCAAGGTTTGCCAACATATTTCACAAGGGTACCTTCCCAGAACTTCTCAAGAAACAAAAGAAAGATCCAAGACAATATGTTTATGATAGAAAATTGAAACAAGAATAAGGACAAGGATAGAGGCAATTGCTACAATCCTGGAAAGACATCTTCATGATAGCCTTCATGAAATAACCTTCTTGAGACAACAAGAAAAACAATGTTTCCGATGCAACATCTTTCATATGAAAGATAGTTTCTCAATAGCATTACGAAGATGATCTTGTCTAAGAACAAGAACAAGAAATATCTCCTAAAGGAGGTGTTAGTTCATGCTTACAGATAAGTACACTAAGTAGTATAAGATACTAAGTACTTATCAATACTCACTTAAGTGACAATAAAAAAGATGTCAAACTTGATATGCAAACCTGGAGTCTTGTTATTGCTCCACTTGGATTGCTTTTCTTCTGAGATAAGTATCCTTTCTGACCTGTCTTTTAAACTTAAAACCATATGCTCTCTTGACAGAAAAATTGAGTTAGAGAATACGATCTCAACCTTATAAGATCTTGACTAAATTTACCTTATAGTTTTAACTTTGACTAGAAGTTCATAATGCCATAACAGCTAGAGAAATACCAAGTCAAACTTGGAGAGTCTATTGATCTTTTGAATGCATTGAATCCAAGATCATTGCTTTGGACAAGATCCCTTGTACATTTCCTGCAAACACACTCATGCTAATGATACAATTTAAAAGAACATGTATAGGTGCATACCTTTGTTACCCAACTGTGACAGTAAACCTTAGAATGACTTTAATGGACCAAAGGTTTAGCTGCTAGAGGATTGGTAAACCTCGTAATGTTCCTTTCAGTAGATTTCTCTTGGGCACAACATACACTTTCTTCATGCTAGGTGTTTTGTCTTCATAACTGCCTTTCATTTTGACTTTTTCACTGGTCAACCTTAGATTTTGACTTGGTCAAACGTTGACTTTGACCAAAATTCCAAACTTGACGTCTTGGCTTGTTGAGAGTACCAAGAGGTGCACTAGGCTAGGGCGCATTAGGTTATCCAGGAATTAGGTCAAGTGTTTCACTTAAGGTGCCTTAACACGAGGCTTAGGGTTTCGTTGCTACAACAAAAACTTTGACTGCAACTGCAACTGAGCAAAGCCTCCCAATCTACCTTCCAGTGGTTAGACTGTCCGAAGATAGTGTGGGCCCATAACCTGTTAGAATAATAGGTGTGCTCGTTTCATCGTAGACAATATAGCAATATTGTCACCCAACCATAGGCACAAAGGCCACCCCTGAGCACCTTAACCTTGACAGAGAGAATAATTTTGGAAGCAAACCCTAGAACCAATAGCCAACCAAGGTAGCGTACCTCTCTCCAAAGCTAGCATACGAGGCAGAAGGTCCAAACCATAACCAAGCAAAAAGTCCAACCATAACTAAAGACCAAGTCACTACTGTAGCAGCTGCAACTCTCCTTCAGTCATGCGCACCACTTGTCCTTATGCAGTTGTGAGAGTGAGTGAGTCCAAATGAGCTCTAGCGCCCTCTATTTATACTGCTCCAACTCACATGACTGGGCCGACTTCTCTTCCTGAAGGCTAATAACTCAATATTAATTATTCTCTTGAGCCGACTTGTCTTCTAGGGCTATTATCCAACGTTTTAGGGTTTTTCTTGCTTCCCGAAATATTCTAATCTCGTCAAAGGTTACACATAGAGGTTAATACCTCCCGTAGCTACCATAATATCAACAAATATTTCCGCTGCATTGTTATAGTTGAGATTTTCAGTGTATAGTTATTCTATGATAATTGTGGTATGAAAGTGAATCTTGTTTTGAAATCATATGGCAATAACTATCAAGATCTGAGAATCAGAAAAATCAACATGAAAATCTCTCTTCCGACTCATTGTTGATTCTTACTGTACTCATCTATCATGGCTAGGGTTTTCAAACTTTACATCAATTCCTAGATTCCTACAACTTCTATAATAAATACAAATATGTAAAAATAAATATATAATAATTAAATAATGAAAAGACATCATAATAAAAAGACGTCTCTTATCTAAAGGACATGTTCCTTAGTGAAAAGGCATCACCACTTAAGTATATATATGGGTCCCTCATTGCAATCATACTATCATTTTCTCATACATTATTCAATATATATTATTTTTATCCTAAATGGATTTCTATATATTCCAAATATTTTGGGTATTCCATGTATGGACCAGGTTGGTTCGTCATATTTGGTATCAAAGCTTTGTTTTCTCAGATTCAGAGGTCTTTGACCAAAAAATCCATCCCTTGGCCATTTGCATTTTAGAAATTTTGTTGAAGAAAAAAAAAGGGGGAAATTATCACTTCCGCTACCATCTATACAATTATCAGCAGTTCGTACAACAAATTCAATTCTCGTACCATCTACCCGTACAGACCGACATACGAATCAAATTAATTGCAGAAAAAATAATAATAAATTACAGCTGCCAATTTTTAACATGCGTACATTCTGCAATTAATATTTCCAGCATCCGTATAGTTTGTAATCAATAATTCCAGCATCCATACATCAAAATTTCGAGGTGTATAGTCTGTAATTAATAATTTCAAACCATATGGCCGCCACAATCCAACCAACCGCCAAAATCCACTGATGTCGTAATCCATACAATCTCCGTCGTACCTACCACTGCATCCACTGCTATCATGCTATTCCGTACCATCACTGCTTTTTTTCAACATGAATTGCTCCATCTGTACAATCGTCTGTATGTAAAGTCACCATTTAGAGAGTTAATTGAGATGATGTACCCTTCCATGTTAGATTATGACCGCACCTCAAGTTTGGTCTATGTCTTCAACAATTATACACAAATTTTACTGTTTGAATTGTAAGCATAAACACATTGAGATGCCTAATCATTTAGCACAGCGGAAAATCAAAACTAGCAATTAGAGCATATATAGGTACACAAGAATTTAATGCTCAAATCCAATGTTCTTAAACCAAGAACCAATGGGCTCCCATACCAGGGACAATGGCCCAACTCTAGTACAAAAGAAAAATGCCAACAACACTTACAAAAGCTTCCTTGGTTTCCATGCTCAATCCTGGTCACCTTGGTTGATTGCAATAGCCTTGTGACAGTTGTACATGTTGTCTTCCTATAGCTCCTGTACAGCCCTACTGTCACGTTTTGGTTGCCTATACAGTCCAGTTGCCACTTCCTGGTTGCCTGTACAGCCCAGCTAGGCTGTTGTCCTAGCCTGTGGCAGCCCTAAACAAGCAGGTTGCACCCTTGTGAAAACCTCTAGCACCTATTGCTACCTTTTGGCAGTTGTCCAGCCCTTCTTGGATGCTTTCCAAAATCTACCACAAAGAATTGTTGTTCTGGTCCCACTAAACTGTTGTTGTAGCCCTCAAAACTTGTTGCAACAGCACTCTAAACAATCCTGCAGCTAGGTTTTTGTTACACTAGTTGTAACAACCCTTCAAAACTGCCACCATACTATTGTAGCAGCACTGCTACAGGTCTGTATTCTGGCTGTAACATCCCTCTGTTGGCTGTCCAAAAACATCACAAAACCACTTCCCTTCAGAGACAGTCCCACGGTCCTGTGACAGCCCTGTTCTACCAGCGGCAGCTTTCTCCTGGTGCCTAGAACACTTGTTGCCCCTCAAGGACAGTCCCACGGACTTGTGGTTATCCTCCCTTGCTTGGACGAACTCCTTAACTACCAGTGGCTGCCTCAAATCACTAGGTCAAGCCTCTTCTAAGCCTCACGGACTGAGGCTCCTCTGTTGGCTGCCTCTTCTAGGCTAGCCGAGCCTTCCTAGGCCTGTGGCCCCTTCTAAGACAACATTACAGTCCTCGACATGCCCTTCTCTAGTTGGTCGAGTCCCCCTTGACTACCAGTTGTCCAAAGACTTGCAGGTTGAACCTCCTAGGACTGTACCAAGACCTTGTTGCAACTTTCCTTCAATTTTTACCTTCCCAAGATAAACAAAAACAACAAACACTGAGGCCTTACAGCCTCCTCCATGGTTGGACTGAGGTCACCACACTTGGAATAAAATTTGCAAGCATCCATACCTTTCACATTAATGAATTGTCACAATGATCTCTCTCCTTTATATACAAGTCTAGGGGTCCATTTAGAATCCCCTCCACAAGTCAACATCAAATTAGGCTTTCTCTGTGGGTGTGAAACCCCTACACAAGCCCACAAAGCCCATCACCAAACCCATCAAGCCCCCACTCAAATCCAAGGGGGTTTTCACCAAACCGAAAGTGTGATGTGGTGCCCACGACAATTCCCACATGCCCAACACCTAGGGTCGTGTGAGAATACCTACCCGAGGCTACAAAAATCAACACTCCCTCTTAGCGAGGGAGGTATTCTCACCACACTCCACAATCACCTAGAAGTAGCTCTGTCTCCCATATTGGATCCACTACCACAACTGCTCTCCAATCCACCTGATTGGTTGCTCACCCTGTCACTGAGGCAAGTCTTGTTGTCTGGTATGATCCCTCCCTTGAAGACACCCTGCTCCTAGAAGCCTTCCGCTCCTGACCATCCTACCTAGCCATCTCAACCCATGACACCCTCTTGACAGTCTTGGAAGATGCCTCTCTCCCATATGGACCTGAAGATTGGTTCCCATTGAACGACTGACTCTCCCTCTGAGTCTCTTGACTCCCTCTGAATCTACTGACTCCCTCTGAAGTCAGACTCCCTCTAAATCCACTAACTCCCTCTCAAGTCGAACTCCCTCTAAGGTCAGGCTCCCTCTAATTCTGCTCAACCTTCGAAGCTACCTACTCCCAATCCACTGTCACTCTGCTACTACGGGTCATGGCTCGCATAGACTGGCCCTTCTTGCTATACACGTTGCCCTCTCTAACTACACGACCATTGTCGTGTCTAGGCTAGATCCCTGGGCATCCAATAACACCCGTCCATCCCAGAATAACACTGCATATCCCTACTCCTCAATCATTGAGGCTGAGAACACACTTCTGGTACCCATAGCACATTTGCCACTCGCAACACATCTCTTGACTCCATTCAAAATACCACTGCTCCAGATCCCTGTACTACATGCCTAGTCCTCATACTAAGCTCCTCGTACATACATGAGTCAGACACTATGAAGCTCTCGAACAAATCATGTGCCCCTATCATGTGTCTGGTTCCCACTGTATAAGAACCATGCAATCGCCCAAGGCAAGCATCCTGCTTACCCAAGTCTCGACAATCCAATGAACTTATGCCCAAGTCCATCATCTAAGTCACAAGACTCTCTATGTTTATGCACACGCTGAAATTGAACCTATGTCCTCTCTTTGAAGCAGTCCCAAGCTACGAATGGACACTCAGTCTAGTTCACTCTAGACCTCCGCAACTGATCTCTGCAAGTGTCCTCATCCTCCTAGGTCAAATACTTCATACACTATTGCACCTTGAGAATGTACAACTCTTCGACCCGATGAAGACTATCTCGTCAACCTGCCATACATACGAAGCTATCTCGTTCGTTCCAAAGCACCCAACCTACACCCATCGCAACTCACTATGACAAGCCACTAGAAGTCCATCCTCAAAGTTGGAAACCAGTCACACAACATACTTCTGTGAATTGAGCTCTCCACCAATCCACCAAAACTCTCAACCTGCCACACCGCCAAGTTGCAATAGCCCACAACTCCTCGTCTGAACAATCTACTCCATGTCTCAACCCAGAGACCGTCTAACATGTTGTTACCTGCAACAGTCACTTAGATCTCTCTCAAAGCTAGCTCCTCAACACTGCTACAACTCCTCAAAGTTGTCACCTATGTAAATAACTCAGATCCAACTGTCCTTCTCAGAACCTCAACCTCTGATACCATGTTAGATTATGACCGCACCGCGGATCTAGTCTGTCTTCAACAGATATACATAAATTTTACTATTTGAACTGTAAGCATAAACACACTAAGATGCCTAACCATTTAGCACAAAAGAAAATCTAGCAATTAGATGATACACGGGTACACAAGAATCTAATGCTCAAATCCAATGATCTTAAACCAAGAACCAATGGGTTGTCGTACCTGTTGAGATTTGGGTACCTTGGAAAGCGGTCCCCTTGTGTGCTCTCTAAACACAAAGGGAGACTATTACCCTTAATACTTTAGGATTTTATGTATTTTCCTCTCTTCTTGTTGTCTCCGCTGCGGGGAATGGTAAACATCTGGCTCTAGGTCTTTATATGGAAGGGATGCTACGTACTCTCAATATGGAAGGTATGCTTTGAGCAACAATCCTTAAACAAGTGTCTTCGCATAAAATGATCATGGACATGGAATTGGATCTAGATCTGCTACCCACACATCTGCAGGTGGTTGTGTTCTAATTTCACTTTGACTTAGGAGATTTAAGTCAAAAGTGAAATTTTGTCATTTAAGGCAAAAGTGACATTTAATTCACTTTGTGGGTGAATTAAAGGACATGAGGCAAACTTAGGAAACTTAACCAAAAGTGGGTTTCTAAGTGAGATACTTGTGAGAAGATCTCACCCATTGATTAGACATGGCTAGATTGAATCTAGGCCATTGGTATTTTAGGTTTGGCCAAAGAGGGGCTAAAGGAGGGAAAAGGGTAAGGATGAGGCTCATTGTTTACTTGCTCACTTAAGAGATTTCGGTGAGGAGAAGGAAGTGAAGAGAAAGAGAGAGTGAGGGTTTGGAGAGCTCTTGGGTGCATTCTTGAGGAGAGGAAGGGTGCACAAGGGTGATGGCTTGGCTTCTAGAGCTAGGAGGGCACAATCTTTCATGAGAGGGTGCATCCATGGACTTGGGTGCATTTGCATGAGCAAGGGTGCATTCTAGGTGGAGGGGCGCATT
Organism: Picea mariana; assembly: GCA_032191745.1. Classification (NCBI taxonomy): domain Eukaryota; kingdom Viridiplantae; phylum Streptophyta; class Pinopsida; order Pinales; family Pinaceae; genus Picea; species Picea mariana. Next base: position 9,178 of record JASDQU010237014.1, read on the forward strand.
CGAGGAAGAGGGCGCACTTGCTTCAGGTATTTGCAAGGATTGGAGAAGGGCGCACTTAAGTAAGGAAGGGTTTTGTGTGAGAAGGGCGCACCCAAGGCAAAGGGGTGCTTGTGTTGGAGCTTGGACAAGAGGAGGGCGCACCAAAGAGAGGGGGCACATTTGTTCAAGGACTTCACCAAACATCACAAGGCTTCTTCAAGGGAGGTGCATCTACAAGTGGGAAAAGGAAAAGGCAAGTTCCAAGGCAAGAGGCAAAGTCAAAGGGCAAGGAAAGGCATAGCAAAGTGAAGAGGGCGCACAAAGAGCTAAGGGGCGCATTCTTCAAGGGCTAGTAGACACAAGTTTTGAGGGACTGTAACAAGACTTATCATAGTCTCGAGCCAAACCCTTGACCACAAAGGCGTCCCCCTGAAGCCAACAAAGCTCTGATACCAAATGTAGATTTTAACCTTGTACAATATTGACTGCAAACTGATTTTCAGTAAAAGAACAGAAAAGATACAATGGAAAATACAAACATTACACAGAGATTTTTCCCCTGGAAACCCAAACCGGGAAAACCAACGTATTCTATATTCATTCATTTGATACATTGTTAACAATACAATATATATATAGGAGCTAGCAACATCCAAAACCCTAACCCAATGACCTGAATTAGTCAACAACCCTAATTCCTTAACCGGAAATAGAAAACCATCGGCAAAAACCATGTGCCGAAAAATCATCCAATAATGGACACAAAAATCGAGGCAACACGAAAAACGAGGTAAAAATGCGACACGTTTCCCGAGGCAAAAAAAATCTCGGTGCCGCTACCCCCAAACCCTTGCGTAGAGACCTAGCACCCCCCCTCAAACCACCTGTGTGCCCGGTGCAACGTAGACACTACTACTCGTGTAAAGAATATAACACATACCCAACAGTTTGGTCCTCATCCATTTTAATAAATACGGGCTCTTCGCCCCAACATATCGGCTAACCAACCTAATTCACATTTACATTTACTACTTGTGCAAAGAATATAACACATACCCAACATCCATTACAAGCTTGAAATGTATCAAGTTCCTTGTGTATTTACTTGGTGTAATCTTTGCTTTGAGATCTCCAAATATATATACATCTATCTCTAACTGGGTTTCCCCATGGGGGGGTTTTCCAGGGTCATGTTGACCAAAAACATGAGGTGTACATTTGTCATTCATGCTTAGTGATTTTCAGCCTGTTTTAGTTGTTAAAGATCCTAGATGAGTGTTATATGTTTTGAGGTTTATGCATGTGCTAACATCAGTTAAAAAAACACTTTCAAGGGCACCTTAAAAGAGCATTTAACCATCAGTTTGAAGGCCAGTTTTTAGGCAGAATATATCAGACCTGTTTGCTGTCCTAAAACAGCAACAAGGACAGTTTTGATATCTCAAACTTAGTGCCCAACAGACCTGTTGGGCAGCCTTCTAGTTCCTCGAAAATCTCCAGTACCAGGGACAATAGCTCAATTCTAGTACAAAAGAAAAATACCAACAACACTTACAAAAGCTTCTTTGATTTCCATGCTCAATCCTAGTCACCTTGTTTGACTGTAACAGCATTGTGACAGATGTACCTGCTGCTGTCTTCCTACAGCTCCTGCACAACCCTGCTGTCACCTCCTGGTTGCCTATACAATCCTGCTGCCACTTCCTGGCTGCCTGTACAGCCCAGCTTGGTTGTTGTCCTAGCCTGTGGCAGCCCTAAACAAGCAGGCTACACCCTTGTGCAAGCCTCTAGCACCTGCTGCTACCTCTTGGCAGTTGTCTGGCGCTTCTTGGCTGCTGTCCAAAATTTGCCCCAAAGGATTGTTGTTCTAGTCTGACCAAACTGTTGTTGTAGGCCTCAAAACTGTTAATGTTTAAGCCATTATTATAGATGTTTTCATTTCATTAGATAACAATAGCATAATCCAAGATCACTGAGAAATACACAATCACAAGAGACACANATTTATCCTGGGAAACCCTCTAGGGGAAGAAAACCCAGCAAAACTTCCTTAATATAGATAGCCAATACAATGCCAAGAGATCTCTTATGCTAATACAGAAAGTCCTCTCCCAGATATGCGCCACTCTCTCTCTCCTTCTCCGGTAACAGATCAGAACTTGTCTCTCAAACTGAGCAAGTGAGTTGTGTCTAAGTGAGGTGCTAGCCTCCTTTATTTATACAAGTCTAGCACGTGTGAAGTGTCTCTTCACTGGCAGGGCTGACTTCTCAAACTGGGTGAGTAAACCCACCTTTATTATAATTCTGGGTCTCTTTAATATCTGTTGGGGCCGACTTCTTATTCTGTCTATTACAATTGTCTTTTGACCAATCCGCAAAAGGGGATTTGGTCCTATTACAATAACCGACATGATCAATCCTCAATGGGGATTGATCCTATGAATAATATATCAATAATAATAAGAATACTCTTTGCAGTTACATTATTTCAACAAACTTGTTGCAACAGCCCTCTAAACAAGCCTGCAACTAGGTTTTTGTTACACTAGTTGTAACAGCCCTTCAGAACTGCCACCATACTGCTGTACCAGCACTGCTACAGGTCTATATTCTGGCTATAACAGCCCTCTGTTGGTTGTCCAAAAACATTAACAAAACTTCTCCGGTTCAGAGACATTCCCACGGTCCTGTGATAGCCCTGTTTTACCAGCGGCAACCTTCTCTTGGTGCCCAGAACACTTGTTGTCCCTCAAGGACAGTCCGACAGACTTGTGACTGTCCTCCCTTGCTTGGCCGAACTCCTTAACTGCCAGCGGCTGCCTCAAATCACTAGGCCGAGCCTCTTCTAAGCCTCACAGACTAAGGCTCCTCTATTGGTTGCCTCTTCTAGGCTAGTCGAGCCTTCCTAGGCCTGTGGCCCCTTCTAAGACAACCCTACAGTCCTCGGCCTGTCCTTCTCTAGCTGACCGAGTCCCCCTTGACTACCAACTGTCCAACGACTTGCAGGCCGAACCTCCCAGGACTGTACCAAGACCTTGTTGCACCTTTCCTTCAAGTTTTACCTGCCCAAGACAAACAAAAATAGAAAACACTAAGGCCTTACAGCCTCCTCCATGGTTGGACTGAGGTCACCACACTTTGACTGAAATTTCCAAGCATCCACACCTATAACACAAATGAATTGTCACAATGACCTCTCTCCTTTATATACAAGTCTAGGGGTCAACTTAAAAGCCCCTCCACAAGTCAACATCAAATTAGGCTTTCTCTGTGGGTGTGAAGTGAAGATTTTCCAGGTCCTATCAAGCTGCCAACTAGCTCTATCTTTGACCTCAAGTTGGCTCTAAGTTTCAACTATCAATGAAGGTTTTGCTGCTGCTTTAGGACAGCCAACCATTTAGGAACTTCTTGCTGATTTGTTACGATTACATTCACAATTTTAGGTGCTCTAGCATGTAGTTTTAGTCACCAAGGGTTAGCACATACATACTAAAATAAATGTAACACACCTAGAGATCTTTACAGCTGAAAATACAGTAGTTCTACACTCTAACACACATGAAATTTAACACAGGTTTTTTTGTCAACATGACCATGGATAAAACCCCCCCAGGGAAAACCAGTTTGGAATATATGTCTATATATGAGGAGAATAGATGGTCGAATACAACAAGTATAAAATATAGATAAACCTGATACAATAGCAGCTTGATCCAAGTTGAAATACAAGTCCAAATGACGCCCTAGGATGGTGTGCCCCCCAGAAATGTTGCCAAGACCACTGAAATGGAGCTAGATGCCAATTGGAAGCTCTAAATAGGAAACCCCTCCATAGTACTTTGATACTGAAGTGTAGCCTCCCTCTAAAACAGATCTCACTGCAATCTGAGCTCTCTAAGACCTCCCCACTACTGATGCACCCTCCTCAACACTGGAAGCTCCTCAATAAATAAACAAGGCCCTAAGTTGTTGGCTATCTCCATAGAAGGAAGCGCCCAAGATAGCCTCATCCAATGCCTGAAACCCATCTATATGCTCTCTCTCAAACTCTCCAAGTGAACAAATGAAGGAATGAACTCCTCCTTGCCCTTTGCGCCCTTCTTGAACCTCCATAAGGAAACCTAAATGATCAATGGTTGAGATCATCCCATCTCAAGTCTAATCAAAGGTTGAAATCTCTCCAAAAGAATCTCACTCAAAAACCCACTTTGGGTTAAGTTCCCTAAGTTCACTTTATGTCTCTTAATCCACCGACAAAGTGAATTAATAGTCATTTTAGGCATAAATGACCAAATTTCACTTTTGACGTAAATATCCTAAGTCAAAGTGAAATTAGACATAAAGTACAAGGCACAAAGTACAAAGTACTTCCCACATGTGTTTAGGAGCTCACAAACACATGGTAAACACCTCCCAAAGTACATAATATCAACACTCCCTCTTACCAGGGAAGGTGTTTCTCACCAAGCCCATCTTGTCTCTCAAGTAGACATGTTTGCCCCTTGGCAGGGCCTTGGTGAGGATGTCTACAATCTGCTCGTAAGTCAATATATATTGCAACTGCACTGCGCCTCTTTGAACCCAATCACAGATGATGTGATACTTGATCTCAATGTGCTTCGATTGGTCATGGAAAACTGGATTCTCAGAGGGTTTGATACAAGTCTGATTATCACAGTGTATGATGGTCGGTGGCATCTCCTAACCAAATAATCCTACCAGCATCTTACGAAGCC
>JASDQU010237021.1:3839-15132 GCA_032191745.1 Picea mariana
TTTTATTATTGTCTTTAATAATTTATTAAATGTAACATACCGCTCTTGCGCACACATGATGTGACTTATTTCTTGAGGACAGTTGTGTTAAAGTGATTCGGTTCATTATATGATTGATGTTTTGATTATGGATTCTGATGATGAGATTGTGGATTATGATGTTATGTTATGTTATTTATGTATAGATAGGTGCTATTGACTAGTTTCTCTTGAGTGTGCAAGACTCTAGACAGATTGAGGATGTCGATGACATCGATGGACCTCCTTGGAATCTGGATCGAGTTAGGGAGTGGATTGTATATGGTTTGAGTATTTTTTTTATTGCATATGTGACATATGATTGGGTATATTATGATGTTGTTTATGGATCATTGACATGTTTCATTGATATATGTAGGCTGACGATTGCTTGCTAATCAAAGTCACATTAGGAGTAAAGGGGCCATGCACGACAACAAGAGATATTGAGGGAGACATGTGGTAGAAGTCCTGCCATAGCCTACGAGCACTCCTGTCGTGGCTCAAACTATAGGTTAACGATTACCTAGTTCGAGAGATCAACGATGTCATGAGGGAAGACTAAGACAGCCGCTGACAAAGATTCTAAGGGGCACGTAATAAGGTAGGATCCTTATTCCTTAGAGGTCGTTAGTCTCCCACAAGGTTGCCTGGCAGAGTTTTGACTCCAAGGGTTGGATGTCTACCAAAATCAGTCAAAAGGTGAGTGACACCATTGGAGCATGTAGTGCATCTTGAAGGGCATGTCGCATAAATGAAAGATGTATAAAGTTGAGTCGCACCCTTGGAGCATGTAGTACTTCTTGAAGGGCACATCGCTATTTTAGCACTAGTGAGTCAATGAAAGTAGTTACCTAGAAAACAATATCTCATTTTGACTTGGTCAGCCTTAAAATAAATGGTGTATGAGTAAAGTTTAATAATAATAAAATTTTCCTTAAAAACAATTTTGCTAATCCTAATTGAAATTAGCGCATAGGTATAATTGAGGGTATAAGGACTAAAACTAATCAATCAATTAAAAAGGTGGGATGAAGAAAAATCAAATTTAAAAATTGAAGGAGAAAGAATTTATCCAAAAAATATAATTGCTCGCTATGTGCAAAACTTGATAATTTATAACTTAGACCAAAAATGAGAAATATAATTACAAAGGGAATCAGGAACATAGAAGGGAATATAATGTAAAGAACTTTCCAAATTCGAACTCAACTAAGCTTTAAGAAAGGCATTAGTCATTAAGGGAATGTGAGCGAGTAAAGGGACATCGATGAGCATTTTTAAGAATGCTTTTAGGTGGGTGAGGGAAATTGGTAAATTAATTTAATTAATTAAATTAATTTCTGGTGCAACTAAGGTATCTAGTGATAAGTGTACGAGGGAGAATATTCCTAATAAAATTTTAATAAAAATAATTAAATGTTCATTTTGGAAACTAATCACTAATATAACTCTATAAAAGAAATGGCAGAGGAGGGGAATGTATCACAATTGGTATGCTTAAGGTTATGCTATCAGATTTTTCTCTTAACTGATTTTTCTTGTGGGAGTTGGGATACCCATTTTGGATAGAGAGTGGTAGCTCGACCTTGTGAGGCAAGCTAGGAGCTATCTTTCTTTGGTTTGTGTGTGTGGCCCCTTTGCGGCTTGAGGGGTTTAGGGGGAAGAAGAGTACCCCTAGCATTGGTTGGGAGGTATCGGTGAGGTATCAATGGTTAGAAAAAAGGAGTTGGATAGAGCACAAGAATGGGACATCGACTTCATAATCTTTGCCCTTGGTTACGATACGCATGTGTAACTTTTCATTGTAAATTAGTTAAAATTTTATTGTATATGAATATCGATATTGATGAATATTGTAATGTATTTCTGGCATAGAAGTTGGTAAATTCAATTGATACTATCCTATTCCATGAAATAAAAATTTGTTCAGTTTATTTAAGAAAGATTTATGGTTATGATTGCTTGTATACACTCGCTGCCTTACTGGAGTTCTTTCTAATTCCACTCTGAAACTTTTCCTCTATCTATTAAATTTTGGTCTGTGTGGATTATCGTTTTCTTTTAATTTCATTTCGAATTCCCCCCAATAAATTGTTGATTAATCCAAACGCAATGCAATTATCCTTGGTGTTTCTCCTAATAGAAAACTACATTCGCACAATAAATACATTACCCTCAACATTTCTTTTTATTCTTGCACTCAACGTTGAATGTACACAAATTCTACCTTCTATACTCTCTTTGTTTTTTTCATCCTTCAAATCCGAGTTGAACATTTAGTCCCTGCCTTTTTATTTATTTCAAATATGAGCATAAAAAATAAGTACAGAAGTATGACCACTACCATTAATTTGAATTTTTGAGCTGGAATAAATATTTATAGAAGAACAGAACACTACCATTGAATTTTCGATACCCTGATGCTGAGAATTCAGGTCTGGTCACTCCATTCAGCAACCTCAGCATGCTTGTTTTTTGGTCATCTTATGGGCCTAAGATTTCATGGGTTAATCTTGGTCAAGTAAATGTTTTTGAACGTTGAAATGGAACTTGGAGAGTGTAAGGGGGAGGGGTTTATCTTTTATATTCTCTGCACATTTGATGTTGAATCCCTTCATCTACTCACTCAGTCAAATTCTTCTCATATGAGTAATATCTCTATGCTGCCATCGCTGAGCCTCCACCTCTTGCAAATATTTAGTAACTCGTTGTAACTGACATGTCGTTTCCAGGTTCGGACAATAGGTCCTTGATCTTGCGTAAACTTTGAAATTGCCCTTTGCGTCCCTTGGACATTTCAACGATATCTTAGTTTCTTGAATGGGGGCATACGAAGGAAGCTAGTGGAAGGGGGAGGAGGGGGGATTTCTAAATTCTTCGTTGATCGCTTAGCCTGGAAAATGCTAAGGATGAGGAAATTTATCTCTCCGCCTATATCTTAAAGCTATTGACGTTCCTCTTAGGGATGGAGTCTCCCTACACATCTTCTCATGGTTGTTAAGACAACAACACCCGACCGTGTGAACTCTGAGTAACCTCCCAAACTTCTCCTTCCTCCCTCCTTCCCTTGAACAGTGTTCTGTGTAAAGGTTAAACATTTTTCTAAGCCAACCTCCTGTGATAATTGCATGACACACAATCTTAGGGTTTAAGTTTATGTTTGATAGATCGCTCTCTGGATGACCCTTAATGGTTGTTTAAAGTAGGCGTTTTGGGGACAACAACCGTGGTTGCTATCTTAGCAATTTTTCTTGATGAACCCGCTTCTACCCAAATCCTTTTTTTGAAATAATATTTTTATCATGATTATTAAAGATTTTTAGTATTTTAAATTTTTAAATTTAGATTATTATGTTCCAGATATTTTAGGATAATCCATGTTATTTTTCGTGACTTGATTCTTTTTCCACCAAATTAAATTGTTCTCTAAATTTTTACTTAGAGTTTGTGAGTGAAACTATTAAAAGTAGTAAGGTAGTATTCCTTGATAGGTGCTTCTACATCGCATTTGAGGAAGAGGCTTAATCCCTTCAAGGTGTTTTTCTTGAATGGTTAGGTTGGATACACCGAGGGTTGGAGAGGGATGTAATCCAATGTCCACCTTAGAAACTTACTCTTTATCTTCTTCTAAACCAATTTAAACTTTTGAAGTTAGGAATTTCTCATTGAAACAAGACACACTTGTATGCTCTAAATTTATGTTGAGTTGGGTTAGATTACTTTGAGTTTTGATAGAGAGAGAATGGGTCATAAAGTAACTGATATTTAGTAGGTGATGTTTTTAGGTCCCTGACGCCATGAGTTTAAACCGAGACTTCTCTTGTGCCACTAAAATGATGTAATGGTGTTAATAGAGTTGATAGTTATCTTGCACCTTTTAGATTGATCAATGATTAGCATACGCCGTGAAAATTAGAGTGGACGATTATATGCGTTAAATAATATTGTGATGGATAGTTGATTTAGTAAGTGATTAATCTCACGTTGAACTTAATAGATTCTACTTCATCACTGAACTATGTTGGAAGATAATCTCCTAAGCGATTGGATTTTGTGTGCGCCTTGAATAATGATGATTTATATGTAATTAATAGATTAATAATAAATGAGCACATCGAGTTATGTTGATTTTTTACTTACCCAGTAGTTATATCACTCTCGCATCTTAAAAATAAAGTGAATACACTTGCACCTGAACTCTTGTCGTCGTTGAATCATGAAGTTTTCACTTTCTATTACACTTTGAATTTAATGTTGATCATCTTGCGTCATGACTAATTTGATAATTTACTCTTGCATCCATTAAATTAATGTCCATTTATTGAGTAGATATACCTTGGTGCGTCATGAAATATCTTGATAAACTACCCTTGTGCAATGATTATGAATGTTGAATGTTTAGGTCAGTGGATTAATTGCGTGCCTTCAAGTCTAGTGGATGTTTGTTTTTTATTTGCCTTGAAACAATTTGAAGTTGATTACATTACTCTTTAGCTTATGACATTGTATGATTGATTTAGTAATTAAGTTCTCTTGTGCCTTGGATTGATGTGGTTAGGATGGGTTGCATTTAGTTAGATTACTTGTGTGTCTTGGTTTCTAGTGACGATATGTCGGCCAAGTGTCATATTGGATTATTAATGCTTTATTATTGTTTCATTAATTTATGTGATTGATGTGTCAACGATGTTGCTTTTAATTGTGATGATCCACTTTTCCCTAACACCAATAAAAAAAAAAATGACATGTTGTACATCGTTTTTTTGTCGTAACGGCAAGACTGTTACATATGGTATCAGAGCGGGTTCAACCCTGCGACTGTGGATAACCATGCCTTCCATTGAATTAATCCCTTGATTAATACTCAACGCTAATTGAATTATTAACCTATCCTTGCGGTAATCACGATTAGAGGTGTTGTTGGGGAATTATTAACGTGGTGTTAGGGAAGGAGGTGCAATGCCTCCAAAAGTGTCCACGCCCTAGAAGTCTAAACCCCAAGGGGAAGAACAAGTCCTTGGGCAGGAGACGATTATTTTAAGGGATGTGGATGGTAAGACAAGGTCCTTCTAGAGAATGGCAGAGGCCTGGATTAACCTTCTACAGTAAGATGAGGCTAGGGCACCTATACCGTTGAGGGTCCACAATGTGCCCCATCCAGACTGGTAGCGTTAACAAAAAACTCGAGAGGGTTAAGTTCTCGAGTCCATGAGGGCCACATATGGCTCAACTGTCGAGGCATGACTAGAGAGAAAGGCAATGTGCTTCACACTTCGCGATTATGACCTCTAGCACGAAGCTCCACAGGGAGGTATTCATCTAAAGGGGAGTGCTCTTGTATGGTGGATGACACTCCTACCTCAACTAAACATGGTCGTAGAAGTCATGTTATGGGAACGGTTTGAGGAATGGTTCAGGGAGAATTAATGTTAGGGGAATTCATTGGGTGGCATCTCGATGAGTTCAATGCATTACGATAGGGTGGTAATATGGTGTTGGATTAAGAGACCATATTTGTGGATCTACTTCAGTATTCCTCGCATCTAAACTCGGATAAGCTCGAGATCAAAAAGTACGTGTTCATCCTTAACTCCAACATTTGTGAGAAGGTGACGGTCTAAATTCCTCGGACGTTTCACGATGTAGTCTAGTAGGCCTCAAAGTTGAAGACGAATTGATCCGCAGGAGTCAGGTCAGGACTCCTCCAAGATTGTTTAGACTGACGACATCTGGTGCGCAGCAACACCAAATGCGAACCAGACCAGCCATCTTGGTATCAAGATACGTCTATAGAACCTTTGTTCATGACACCACGATGAAGGTTTCCTCAGTAGAATAACCCCGACTAGGGACCGTTGCGAACAATCGTAGCTAGGCGTGTCAGTAGAACATGTCAGGATCTTAGGTTGGTAGGCCAACGACTTCTACTTCAAGGCCAGTGGACTGGACCGAATATGGGCATTGGTCATATGGAGATCCACCTTACCAGCAATATTGTCCGGTTGAAAAGGCCAGAGCGATCGGGTCAACAGGATTCAAAAGGCCCACGAGATTCTTGACCGTGGTAATTAATCGCTAGGCCAAGCACCAGTTTACTATTCTCGAGATGACAGGTACCATCGCTGACCATACCTTAAGTATTATTTATAGATCCTGGTGCTACAGAGAGCTATATTTCTAGTACCATGCTAAAGGGTTTTAGGTAAAGGATTTTGACTAGACGGGTTTAGATTCGACGAAATGGCTTCAGGTACCAACTAGATGGATGGAGGAAGGCATATGAATTGTCGCTCTAATATGAGGAATAGTGTAATGCAGTTAGACCTATGTCACGATATTAATATCTTATGATGATGTGATCAATAGGGATTGGTGGGAATCACATGATGCGATACTCAATAGTGAGATGAAGTGATTGAGTTACATTGGCGTTGAGGGATAGAGAAGTGTGATTGTAGGAAGAAAAAAGGGAGTATCCCTAAGGTTCACTTCTTCCATACATTGAAAGAACATCCTGCATATGGATGAAATATTTATGCAATATTGGCAGTGAACGACAATGGCGTGACAAAAGGATTAGAAGGACCTTCCTAGGGTGGAAGTATTGCTCACATGTTTTAAGAAAACTTCCTTGATTGCCGCTTGCAAGAGAGTTGGAGTTTAAAATAGGCTTTAACCTTGGAAGCGAACCGATTGTGAGAGCACCTTATCGAATGTCAACCCCTATATATAGGATTTGAACACTAAAATGAAGGATTTGATGGACCTAGGAGTTATAAGTCCAAGTATGTGACCTTGGGGTGCTCCTGTTATCTTTATAAAGAAGAAGAATGGGTCGTGGGGAATCTGCTTTAATATCGTCAAGTATTCCTTGACAACATATTGATATATTCTCATAGGATGAAATAACTTGATGAATATTTCTCTTGATTCTATAGTGTTTGCGAGGGAACAAATCACGAGAACTATCGAAATGTTTTTTTATCAATGGAGGATTCATCAATTGGGGCATGTTATCTCCGATGAAGGTATCGTTGTGGATCTAGTGAAGGTAGAGGCTTTTAGGGAATGACCTGCACCGACGAATGTACCAGAAGTATGTAACTTCATGGGTTTAGCTGGATATTATCAACAGTTCATTGAAGGTTTTTCAAAGATAATGATCCAATTACAATATTGTAGAAGAAGAACAAGATTTTTTTATGGACCGAGAAATGCACAGAAGCATTTCGAAGGCTCAAGGAGATGTTCACGACAGCGCCGATACTAAAATTCCCTGACATGGATGAGGACTTCTTGGTGTGCACTGATGCATCCAACGAATTCTTAGGCAGAGTCTTGATGCAAGATGGTCGAGTGATTTATAACACCTATAGGAGGCTTATAAGGCATGACGAAAACTATGCGACACACGATGTGGAGTTATTAGCCTTTATGTATGCCCTAAGAGTGTGGAGACACTAACTGATTGGACGAAAATTTGAACTAAAAATGGACCACTGTGGATTACAACACATTTTTATGCAAAGAGACTTGAACATGTGACAAAACGTGTTGGTTGGAAATGCTTGGCGAGTACGATTTTGAGATTACCTACATAAAGGGAACAATGAACAAAGTGGTTGATGCGTTGAGTTGGAGACCACATGTATTGTCGGTGATACCTCTTTAAGATGAATCTGCGTGAAAGGATTCTAACTATACAATGCCACAATGACTGACATCAAGAGGTTAAGGAATTTATCAGACAAAACAACTTGTTGGTACCAAAATTTGATGGATTTACTATGGAAAACAATGGATTATTGAGATATAATAACCAGATTTACTTACTTCCCAATAACAAATTGATAGGTTTGATCTTAAACGAAGCTCATAAAGTAGCGTACATGGCTCATATTGGAGTCACAAAGATGAGGATAGACCTTAATCTCTCATTCTTCTCCTAGGGATGATGAAGGACATGGTGATCTACATATGTCTAGGATGCCAACGAGTGAAGGTTGAATGTAGACATCCAACATGATTACTACAACCACATGCTTTTCTCGAATCAAAATGGGAGGTCATTTTGATGGACTTTATTGTTGGATTTCCATTAACAACAAGGAGGAACAACTAGATTTTTGTGATAGTTGAGACTCTGATGAAGAGTGCACACTTTTTTCCATGTGCATACGACGCATCAGGCACCAGGTATAGCTAGAGTTTATATCAACAAGATATTGAGACTGTTAGACATACCAAAACAATCATATCCAATAACGGAATCTATTTTTGCAAGATGTTTTGGAGGAGTTTCCCAAAAGGCCTTGAGAACACCGCTTAACTTTAGTACAACATGTCCTTGAGATAGACATGTTGACCAATGGAACAAACCAAATTTGGAAGGTTGTGTTGCATATGTGTGTGTTGGACCAACATAAACGTTTGGAATAGTTCTTCCCGCTGGCGGAGTTTGCATGCAACAACAACCAACAACGTATCGTTTAGAAGGCATTGTTGAAATTCTCTACTGGTGACTGTATCGGACGACTTTGAGCTAGTATAGACTTGAGGATGGGGTCCTGGTAGGACCAAAAGTCATCCAAGAAATGGAAGAACAAGTAAAAATGATACGAAAAAGGGTTGGAAGAAGTGTCATATTGGCATAAGGGTTTTTTGATGCGCATCGCGTGACCATAATTGTGAAGGGCCTAATGGATAATTGTGCCTCATTCCTGGAGGCATTTCTCTATATTTATCTTGCATCTATGTGCGAATTTAGGTCAGTGATCCTACACATGTGATTGACTTCAGTTCTTGGCAGATGTTGGAAGAGGGTGCACTCACGACAAAGCCAATCCGCTTTCTGGACCATCACATTCGACAACTACGACGTCGAATTGTCGATCAGGTCAAGGTACAGTGGGATGATTATAGTCCAGACTCCGCTACTTGGGAGGATGCATATGATATGCGTCAACAGTTTCCATTTTTGTTTAATAGCTAGACATTTAGATATTGTCAGATCCTTTATATCTTTTCACTTGAATATTGTGAAACTTCAGGACGAAGTTTAAAACAAGAGGTGGTGTATGTCACATCCCTCTGTTATGCGCACCTGATGTGACTTATTCCTTGAGGACACTTGCATCTAGGTGATCTGGTTCATTATATGATTGTTGCTTCGCTTATGGATTCTAATGATGAGATGGTGGATTATGTTGTTATGTTATGTTATGTTAGTTATGTATAGACAAGTTCTTTTGACTGGTTTCTCCTGAGTGTGCAGGACTCTAGACAAATTGAGGATGTCGATGGAATCGATGGACCTCCTTGGACTCTAGATCAAGTCAAGGAGTGGACTGTATATGGTTGATTATTTCTGTTATTGCATATGTGACATATGGCTGGGTATATTATGATGTTGTTTATGGATCGTTGACATGTTTCGTTGATGGATGCAGGCTGACAAGTTCTTTCTAATCAGACTCACATTAGGAGTAAAGGGGCCAGGCACAACAACCATAGATATTGATGGAGAGGTGTGTCAACATCCCTGCCNAGCTCGAACTATAGGTTAATGATTTCATAGTTCGAGAGATCCACGACGCTGTGAGGGAAGACTGAGACAGTCGCTCATGAAGATTCTAAGGGGCACAAAATAAAGTAGGGTCCTTATTCCTTAGAGGCCCTTAGTCTCCCACAATATCTCCTGACAAATATTTGACTCCAAGGGTTGGATTTCTACCAAAATCAATCAAAAGGAGAGTGGCACCCTTGGAGCACACAATGTGTCTTGAAGGGCACGTCGTATAAATGAAACATGAAGAAAGGTGAGTGGCACCCTTGGAGAACATAGTGCATCTTTAAGGGCACGTCGTGGTTTTAACACTGGTGAGTCAATGAACCTAGGTACCTAGAAAACAATATCTCATTTTGATTTGTTCAGCCTTAAAATAAATGTTGTATGAGTAAAGCTTAATAATTATAAAATTTCCCTCAAAAACAATTTTTCTAAGCCTAATTGAAATGATGGCATAGGTATAATTGGGGGTATAAGGAGTAAAACTAATCAATCAATTAATAAAGGGGTTCTAAAGAAAAATCAAATTTTAAAATTAAAGGAGTAAAAATTTATCCAAAAAAATTATTTGCTAGCTATGTGAAAAACTTGCTAATTTAGAACTTAGACCAAAAAGGGGAAAATTAAATACAAAAGGAATGTGGAACATAGAAGCGAATCTAGTCTAAAGAAATTTCTAAATTCAAACTCAACTAAGATTTAATAAAGGCGTCAATCATTAAAGGAATGTGTGGGAATAAAGGGACATCGAGGAGCATTTTTAGCAATGCTTTTAGGCATTTTGGCAACTAGTCACTAAGAGACCTCTATAAAAGAAATGGAAGATGAGGAGAATGAATCATGACTGGTATGCGTATGGTTATGTTGCCTGAGTTTTATCTTGATTGATTTTTCTTGTGGGAGTTGGGATACCCAGCTCAGATAGAGAGTGATAGCTTGACCTTGCAAGGCAATCTAGGAGCTAGATTTCTCTGGTATGTGTGTGTGGCCCCTTTTCATCTCGGGGGGCTCAGGGGGAAGAAGAGTACCCCTAGCATTGGTTGGGAGGTACTGATGAGGTGTCAATGGTTAGTGAGCAATAGTTGGACAGAGTGCAAGCATGGGACAACAACTTCAAATTATTCTCCTTCAGTTATGGTACGCATGTGTAAATTTTTCATTGTAAATAAGTTAAACTTTTCCCCTATATGAATATAGATATTGATGAATATTGTAATGTATTTCTGGCATAGTAGTTGTTAAATTCAATAGAGATTGTTCTATTCCATTAAATAAAAAGTTTTCCAGCTTATTTAAGAAGGATTTATGGTTATGATTGTTGGTATACAATTGTTGCCTTACTGGAGTTCTTTTTTTTTCCACTTTAACACTTTTCCTCTGTCTATTAAATTTTGGTATGTGTGGATTATCGTTTGCTTGCAATTTCATTTCAAATTCCCCCTAATACCTTGAAGCTACTGATTAATCCAAACACAATGCCATTATCCTTAGCGTTTCTCCTGACAACAAACTCCATTCGCACAGTAAATACATTTGGGTAATATGTTACCCTCATCGTTTTTTTTTCTTCTTGCGCTTAGCGTTGAATGTTAAAAAATTCCACCTTATTTACCAAATGAATTTATGCCATAAAGGCTCAACATTTTTTCCTTGCACTCAATGTTTTGATTGTTCAAAAAAATCCACCTTCTATACTCTCTGCAT